>JACBWW010000470.1:0-25139 GCA_020086605.1 Lanius collurio | reverse complement strand
TGATATTTCAATTTAATTTTTTTAATCAGTTTTATGTATAATGAATTCTTACTGTTCAGTAAACTATTACCAGAATGATTTATTTACAGGCAAAAAAAAAAATAAATAAAAATTGTCACTGTCCAATAGCTATTTGTAAGGCTGTGGAGCTTTTTTCATCTTTCAGTGTAGAAAACATGTAGCTCATGGACAGCATCAGAAATTTAAGGAAAGATATTTTAGCCTAGTTTTATACTAAAGCTTAAAAAACTCCCAGCCACCTCACTTACCTCTTCCTCCCAATCACTCTTTAATCTACAGGCCACTTTCATTTTTATTTTTCTATTTTTGGGATGTCTATCTCAAATACATAACAGTAATTTACATTTCACAGAAATCAGAAAGGCTGAACAGATTATTAAAACCCTTCCCAAAATGCAAAAGGAGACATGGAAATCTACCTAAGAAAGCCCACAAGAAAAGCTTCTGTACAAGGGTTCTTATGATTAAGTATCTTGCAATTCTGCAAGGATAAACCCTCACAATTTTCTTATATTGGTGTTTTCAGGTTAATCTACAAATATTCCTACCTTCATTACAAGAATGAAGTAACATAAGTGCAGAGAATATTAAAAAACATTATAATTTTGGTATGTAGTTGGACTTAGGGTTACAAAAATATGCATCTAGTGGAAAATGGAACCTGGATAAAGGACCAATGTTTACACTGTTAATACTTTAGAAGTAAGTTTTTGAGGCTTAGGATTTAGATTTCAATAAAATCCTTTTTTAAAAATTAATTGTCCTCTTCTGGGAAATCAAGCACACTTTCATCCTTTGGAAGCCTCAGTAGCAATCAGCTAATGCAAACATCCAAAGCTGGATGAAGTGACTTTATCACTGGAGCTCCAAAGCCTCTCCACACCCTGTTACCCCTCCAGTGACAGTCTTGGGGACACTCTCAGTGACATTCAGCAGCTCACCAAGCTAATTCCAGATATGACAATAATATTACTCAGTCACCACTTATTTATGACAATTTAATTCCTCAAGCATAAGCCTTACAGAATTTGTAGTTACCCTGGATATCAATCACTTCTCTCACACCAGACCTCAAGGATAGCTTTGCTTGAAAAGAAAATCCTACTTTTTTTCCTCTGAATAAAAATAAAAGAGGGGGGAAAAAACCCAAGCAAACCTGAGTGAAAGAGTTGTTCCATTCCAACCTCCAAAAATTCCAGTGATTCCTATGCAGAAAACTCTCTAATCATTGTACTGAAATTTAATCATCTATAAGACCAGACTTGTCAGAAATCTATTGAACAAAGTTGAAAGTAAGAACCTGCCTCCATAATCCAAGCTGCATTAGGCCTGTGCTGAGTCCCAGAGGGGATAATTAGGTTTGCAAGTGTAATAATCCACAGTAATAGAACAGCCTTTGTTCTCTCCAAGCAGGCCTTGTTCCAGTTCCCCATCTGAGAAACAGGAATTTCTGATGTCAATAATCAATTGACCCAAAGAAAACATTCTGCATTTCAAGAACTTCACAGGCTCTGAAACAAAGAGTTCTCCTCCCCTCCCCCTGAACCACATATTTGGGAAGAATAGCCACAATTGGCTCTTTGGACCCAAATGGCTCCAAAGCATCACACAACTCATTACAGATATAAAGTACAGCTCACACTCCTCATGGAATATGTAAACAGAAGTTTATTCCAAATTGTGTTCAAATTCCAGCCTGCAGCTCTCAGCTCTCAAAAACTGAACAAGTGGATAAACATTTATAAAAATTTCTACCCCACAGTCCCAAGCCCCCTCTCTCAGACACCTCACAACCACGAGCCTAAAAACAGCATCTTGGATGATACAAAAGCCACTGACAGAATGAACAGCAAAGCTTCAAGACCAGTTTGATCAAATATTAAAGCAACTGTAACCTTTTTTCACTACTAAATTAATATGAACATTTCCTCACCTCCTGCATCCCTCCAAGCCAGTCCCCACTTGCTGCCTTGCAGTTGCTCATTTGAAGACCCCCTCAGCTGACTCTGGCTCCACCTTGCAGCTGCCTGGCCAGCCTGGCTGGGCTTCCCTCACTCCTGAAGGGCTCCAAAGGCACCGTTCCCCCCACACCTGCAGCCCCTTGAACCTTCCCTTCCCTGAGTGCCTGCTCAGCAGCTCCCTTGGCAGCTGATTCTCCTTTCCTCCAGGAGGTTTCCATTAGCACTCCAAATTAATTGAGCCCAACACAGAGCAAAAGGAAAATTGGAGCAAAATCCAAATGTTCCTGTCAAAATTGTTGACTTTTTAAACATACATTTTCCTATTAAAAAAAAAAAAAGCAGAATTGTCCCATTGTTTACAACATCTTAGGAAAGAATCCCACGTAAAAGTGAAGCCTCTAAACCCTCATGAGCTCAGCCCAGCCACTCCCTGTCTGATAGAAAATAGGAAATCATTAAGCAGATGAAATTTGTAATTTTTTCTTCTCGAAGCACCCACTCTGCATCATCTGCTCAGCCTATCCCTTCCCCTCAGATAAAAAGCACAGTGTAGCACCACAAACACAGTTCCTTGGCGCATTCTTCCTTCAGCACCTCCCAAGATGAGATCAGTTACATTTCCCAGAGATAGAGCAGTGTCTGGGCAATGTTTTGGGGTCAGTCTTCCTGGAAAATGTGGCAAGGCTGATGGAAATTAAACCTCTGAGCCCAACCTGGGGACTGGTCACCAAGAAAATCAGCTTGGAGCAGCTTTGTAATCCTGAGGACACTGCTGCAGACCATAACCCAGGTTAGTCCCAATTCCTACATACCCCTGCAAGCCAATCTTGGTAATAACAGAGACTACAGTGAACATCAGCCATTCCATCTCCTGCTCCTTCTAAATTTGATGAAAATCTAATCTTATTCAAAAAGCATTGCTATGATTAATTCCATGATTTGTGTTCCCAAGCCTATCACTTGTTTTAGTGCTTGTCTATAACAGGGTTTGATTTATTTTTCTAATATATAATTATTGCTGTCTTCCCCTCCCATGCCCTCCAACAAAAAAAAAAGAAAAAAAAAAAAAAAAAAAAAACCAAAACCAAACCACCAAAATACAACCAAACTAAAGAAAATAAACCCAAAACATGAATCATTCCTTTTCTTCTATAAAATGCATGCTAGGGCTGAAGCACTATATTAGTTTCACCCCTTAAATATAGAAAAGGTATATACAGAGCAGTTAATATCTGGGACATGTATCTCAGAGGGGAAAAAAATAAAAAAAAGAAAAAGCAGGATTTTATCAGAAGTTGGAAGCAAACCAAAGTTCACAACTGGTTCTCTAAAAAGGGATAGGCCTCACTTCCCCAGAATAAAAAAATAAATATACTGGGAGTTACACAGCATTGAAATATTTAACACTGTTGAATTGAAATGAGAAAAAGACTGTTTTAAAGTGTTTCATCTTCCATAATAATTTTTATTTTTACTCTATTAAAAAAAAAGAAAGAACTACTTCAGTGTTTAAATAAGCAGGATATATTTTTGATACAAAACAAAGAGTCTTTGTTTCAATAATTTTTTAAAAGAGGCTAAAGAATTGCAAATTTTCTTTTTAATGATTAATCAAAAAATAGGAGTTGCCATGGATATGAAACAACTATATATTCCTCTCTACCCCCTCCACCCAAAACAAAGGATTTCAGATTACATTTGTAAGTATTTCAAAATAAAAACACAGACTCAGTGTGTATGAACACTGTAATTGCTCTGTAATTGTTCACTAACATGAGTCAAAAGTCCAAATCTTGGTTCCACCACTTGGTGATTACTCAAACATCCCCAAAAAGCTGAGAGGCTGCTTTTAGGAATAGTCAAGGACCCTTTTCCTCCACTGATGGACAAAACCTGAACTCCAAGGGGGTTGGTTTTGGCCAAGCTCTACATTCCTTACATTTCCATCTCTAACACTACCTTAAATAAGAAACAATCTGTTATCCTCTGGAAGCAAAGAGGGAGCAGAAAGGAGTAGAAAGCAGAGGCTGTAGGGAGTTATGAAAACGTGCTTGAACACTGAAGCTATTGATTTCTTTTTTTGCTGTGACCCCTCAATCTATGGTTTCATCAGTTTACTCTGCTTTAAATGAAGCAGACAGCACAGCACTGAAAGTGAGTCATTGGAAATGGTAAAACTTTGACCCCTCAAATCTCAAATGAGCATGAAAAGCTATGTGCTTGGTAGAATCAAATATGGAGATTTTGGTATGGGCAGCATTTTAATTACTAAATTCTTGTCTAGGCAGAACATCTCAGTGTGTAAAAGCCTGTTTAAACTTTAGGGCATTTGTCAGAATTTTTAATTTACAAAAACCCCCACAAATAATAATATTCTAGTGGTCTCCCCCAACCAAGAAAGAAGAAAATATTCAGTCCACATATAAGAAATATAGTACTTCCAAAGGAAAAATTACCTTTTTTTCCCTCAACATAGGCAAAAGCAGGAGCCCACTTTGGGAGCTGCTTCGCAAACCTTTTGTCCTGTCTTGTCTGCCACTCTCAACCCCAAAAGCAGAGAAACATCCAACCTGGAAACCTTTTAACTTCTATAATTGAAACTTGCTGAAGTCAAACCCAAATGGAAGTAGTTTCTTGAAGAGAACAATGTCAGAAAACGTTAGTGAGAGGTGACATTTCCCTGAGGCAGATTTCATCCTGCTGAAAGATCCAGCAGCAACAACAAATGCCCACTTCTGTCCAAGATTTAAAGCTTTTACTTGAATCCATGAAGAAAAATAGTCCAGAGGAGGATAAGGAGAGAAGCCAGCTGAAAATCAGCAGCTGTTAGGGTTAAATTACTGACCACTTCAGGGGATTGTAACCACTCGACCTCTAAGTGAAACTTAGAGGGATTTCCAAGGCATCAGTCCCGGTTTTATATTTGCCCATTAGACACAGGATCAATAGACTGTGAAGGAAGGGAGGCTGCCCAGCTGCTTTTTCCATTGGTGGTGATAAAAGATCAGTACAGCTTTGGTGGGAACATGGAACTGATGAAACCTGAGCGATTTCAAACCTCAAGTGAATGATTTTTGTCAAATATGACGGTGCAGGAGACGTTGCTGGTGCTGATCAGTGGCTCAGGGGTGAGGAAATGGCCAAGGCACTGCACTCTGAGGAGCAGGGGCACAGAGCTGCTGTGAGCTGGGTGAGCCTCCAGCCAGCCAGGAAGGCCCATTTCTGTCCCTCTCTGTCACTGGGCAGGCACACAGCTCGGGGGGTCAGCCTGGCCAGGCACCGCGGGCTCAGGTCCCTGCAGCAGGGCAGTTGGGAGCCAGAGAAAAGGGAGCCAGAGAAAAGGGATCAGGGCAGAACCAGGAAAAAGGACTCAGTTTCACAGGTAGAATTTTCCTGAAAATCAGCAGGGCTTAGGCAATACTAATAGATAGGTAATTGTGTAGTTACAATGAAATCTACTAATTAAAGGGAAGCCAAATGGGAAATATCCAGTGTTCTCTTTTGGCAGGCAACACAGAAAAAACATCCCAATGCTTATCTGTATCCCTAAGCCATTTATATCTCTAATTCCAGACCTTTTCTCTGTCAGAGTTAAGGATTAAAATCTCTTATGAAAACATTGTTAACAGGAGAAAAGCAAACAGAAAGCTCAGTTTTGAGGTGGTAGTTACTTTCTGAAACTTCAGTCTAGAAAATCTTATCCTTCCATCCTGATAAAACTGATCTTTAGAGTTCTTCAGCATTTGGTGGTTTATGGCAAAGCCAAAGTTTTTTTTCAATCAATTACCAAATTAGAATAAATTAGTTTTGAATTGCTTTTCATGATGTTAGTCATCTAAAACAAGTAGGAAGAAGTAAATTCTGTCCTATCTTCAGACTCAGTAACAAACTTTTACTGAATTGAGGTTAGACAAGTTATTGAGGATTACTGAAGACAAAAACAAAAATTAAATTTATCTTACCTTTTTGTTATTTAGACACTATTTGGGACAAGCATGGTGACATTCTGCTTTCATAGAAAAACAGAAGTGGTTTGGCTGAACAAAAGTTCCAATCTCTGGGCTATGGATCCTACTTTACCCTCAGTGGTGGGAAGGATGAAGCCAAGGCAGAAGAGGTAAGACAGAAAAGAAGTAAAGACTTTAATTCAGTAAGTTCACTCACTTTTATGAAATGCTGTAATTTTCATGAAAATGTGTTGTCATTTTTTTTGTTACATAACAAATCTGAAGCATGATTTTTCTATCACTTGTATGGAGGGAAAAGGGAGTGAGCACTGTCTGTTTTAACCTGGAGTCTTTAGCAGAACAAATTAGCTCTAAGATAATAATAGGATGAAATAACAAAAAGAAAAGTATCTTTTAGTGCAAGCAGAAGGTATAGGGATAATGTTAAAGAAATACTGGAAATCCATTTTCTCAAACTTTTTAAAGGTAGCCAGACAAGCCATTAGTAAAACTAATGTAAGGCATAATTCCACAGCAGCAAAAATGACTACATGACTTAATGCATCCTTTCCATTTTTCTGTCTCCCACAGTCCTTTTGATAATCTTATCATTGTGTAACCATCACAAGCAGCATCACCAGAAGTAATGGTTTGCTATTCTCAGACCACTTTTAAATTATTCACAGCAGCTCTGTTTCCATTTCTCTGACTCATTCTTTTAGAAATAACAGGAAGTAGAAAACATGGAAATGGAAGAGTTATGACATTACATTTTTAGAAAAAACAGAAAGCTAAAAATTATCCAGTCTGCTGTTTCTTTTCTCAGCAATGCAAGAAAACATTGGCATCTTTCTGAACAACAACCCACCAAAGCACCAAAAAAACCCCTCCAACACCAGAACTTGCTCAATACCAAACAGATCCAGGTTCTGTTGTGCTACTTTTGCAGGAAAAAAAAATGATGAGACTTTGCTAGGAGAAAAACAACACTTGTTTATTTTTAATTAATATTAAGGAACCTCTGTGATCAGATTAACCCCAAAAGGACAATCTTGTTTAGTGAATCTTGCATGGGAAGAATGCTGTAATAAGTCACAGTTCTCCCACCCTCCCCTAATGCTTCAGGACTACTTTCTGGTTTTTGGGGTTTTTTTTACAAAGACTACCAAAAAAGAAATAAAAATTCATTTCAACTTATTCTTTTTAGCAGAGTGATAAAGTGATTTACAAAGGTCAGTTTCGTTGTTTGTGTTTTAGGGAACACAAGAGTGAGGTATGAGGAGAAAGGCTTGGCAAAAGTTCAGGCAAAAGAATGGGATTGAGGTTTGAACCCTAAAAGACCACCCACAGCTCTCAGTGCCATCTAGTAACTGGGCAGGTTTAAAAAAAAATCAAGTACTCCACAACACATTTCAGCGCTCTCTTTAATTTTATTCTATAATTTTATTTTGTTTTTATTTTATTTGGACAGTATCATAAGATAAAACTCTATCAAATAAGTAAAGAAATATTTCTAGAAGGTGTAAGAAAGAGACAAGATGACAAACAGGAGAAGAGATGGGGACTTTATAGCCCTTATCTGCCACAGGAGAACTTCCTCTTCCTCTTGGAAGAACTCCCCTGAAGGTTTTGCAAATTGGCTTCAGGGCTTGTCCCCCTTACTGAAATATAGAAAAATACAGGGGAAAATAAAAAGATGATCTGGCTCAAGATCTCTGTAGTAATAAACTACTGGACAGAATGTCTTACACCATCTTCCAGAAGTAATTCCAGACTCCTGGAAAGGAGCTGGCTGCAGCACTGCACACAAATCCCACAGCCATGCACTGAGGGCTGCCCTCAGACACCAGAGCCATGCCCTGCCAGCTCTTATCTACAGCCCTGCCCTGCTCTGCAACGGGACAGGCTGGGATGGCACCTTCCTCTCAAGGAGTCTGATCCATGGAGGTGCCCAGTCCTGTCTAATTGGTGACAGAAGTTTATTCCTTTTGCTCCTGCAGAGCCAAAGTGGTCTGGAGTTAACTGAGGGCTGTTGCTGCCAGGACATGATGGGATTAATTTGGTAGGTTCCAAACACTTGTAGAGAGTTCCAGACAGCACAAGGGGTGCCACCAGCACCTTAATTCAGCAAACAGACTCATTATTACCAGGAATAATGCTTGAAGTGGGGAAAAAACCCAAGCCAACAGCTGTCAGACCTTCTGACTGCAGGCAGGGCTTTCCAGACCGGCAGCCAGATCCCCCTTCTTTTGGGGGATACACTCAAAAAAAGGCCCAGCAGGGTGGAACAGCCATGGAGCAATACAATACTACATTTACCAAAGAATTTTTCCCAGTGACCTGAAAGAGAAAGCTTGTTTAGATTTACAAGTGGCAAGACATGGGAGTTCATCCCTGGACCTAATGAACAAACGTGAAATGATCACCTAAGAGGAAAGTTTAAAAACCTAATTATGGAAAATATTCATGGGCTGAGGAGCTGATTCCCAGCACCTCTGTATTTGATTTTACCACTGTATAAATATATTGGTCACCACGCCAAACCTAAATCTTGATATATCTCTGTCAGGTTTTTTTTCCAGTATTGTTTTGTTTTATGTAGATATGGGTAAGGCTCTGTAATCCCAGGGGTCAAAATATCATTATATGCATACATACTTTCATTTAAAAAATGCCATCTACTATGGCAGTCTGGTCAGTTCTCTTTAATATATAATAGAGAAAATTATCCTTTAAGCATGATTTAAGAATTTCAGTAATTTTGTCCTTGAATCCTCTTTAAATGCTTTTAACAGTCTATTTCTTTAAGTGTGCATAAGATGCTTTACCTGGATTCTCTTAAATGATAAAAAAGAATATACATTGTTATTGGGCACTGTTTGTTTTAGCCACAATGTTAGCAAGTGCCTTGGAAACGAAGAAATTCAAATTCAGCTGGTGGTATTGATCTATCTTAAACTAAGATAAACATAATATACTACAACTTTAAAGGCTATACCATACCATGCATGTATATAAATAGATATAAAAATAAATAAAAATAAAAATAAAAATATAATGGTTTTCTTGTGGTTCATGACTGTCAAGTATTGACTACTCATAATAAAAAGTGTTATCACTGTTCATCACTCAAAAGAACTCTGAATGCAAAGTTCATTATTTCTTGTAGAAAGGATCTGGTACCAACTTTCACCATTTTTTGTGCATTTCAGCATGTTCATATTTCTCCAAACTTTGGACTTTTTTCCATTTTTCATTGTGACTGGCAAAATGAGACTGAGACCTAAAGGCTACTATTGTGCTGAATTTCACAAAGATGTTCTGTAGCACTATCAACAGTTTAATTAAAGATGTTTTTTCTCAAAAAAAGACCCTTTGATTCTTTCACATTCCTACACCAACTCTCAGTAACTCTATACTCCACAGTTTTAAAGTTTGCTTCTGCTTAGAGCAGCCATATGGCTGAATTTTGCACTTTACTTCACGTGTTGTGTTTACTTCTATTAGTACAAAAAAAAAAATTAGTCCAGAAATATCAATATTCTTTCAGGAATCCAAAAGACACTGTCAACTTACTCTAAAGAACCCCAATTTTCCTGATTCTAACCGAAGCCCAGCAATCTTCACCTTATTCTCTCCCTCTGTTGCTTGTTGGTGCCCATGACAAGAACTACATGGTATAAAACCAAGCTGTTGTCACTAAAAATCAGTGAATGTGACTGAACAGACACAATGGGTAAAGAAACTGCAATTTTTATAACTCCTTGTCAAGTGAAATCACACTTTGGAACAGCACAGAGCAACGTTTCAAATATCTCTAAAAATAGCTACTTCGTTGTGTAATTTTTCTCGTTGTTAGGGATTCTTTTTCCCTAATGTTTGTTTGCTTTCCCGCGGTCATTTCACGCTATTTCTCCTTGTTACGCCCTTTTCAGCCACTGTCAATAGCACACCAGGGATTCCTGCAGACATGGATGTCCTTATCACGGTCCCTATCACAGATAGGGATGTCCCTATCACAGTCCCTATCACAGTCCCTGTCACAGTCCGGGTTTGGCTCCTCCCGTCCGAGTGCACCGTCAAAGTGAGGCTCAGCCTGCACGCTGTAAAGTGTATATAATGGGGCACAGTGTTTAGCATCCATCATTTGTACCAAAACTGTGCGAAATTTGCATGTCAAAAGCCTTTCCCCCACTCCTCCAACTGCTCCAGCAACAGCCTCAGTCTGGGCTCGGAAAGCCGAGCTGTGTTCCTTCTGCTTCACGCATCATCTTTCTAATAAAAGTTTTCAAGTGAGACCCAGCTGTAATTCTGCTGCTGACGCACGTAACAAAACACCCCAGCCCGCCGTGCCATTGGCTGTGCAGAAATAAAATCCAGAAACCACTCGAGGGATTGTGAGGGACTTGAATTAAGCACGTGGGACAGTGATGTCAGTGGCTGATACCCAGGACCTGGCAGAAGTCTTTCATTGAGATGCAGTTTCTGGAGCTGAGCATAGAGCACAGCATCCTGAAGAATGTGGAATGCCTAACTCTTAAGGCATTTTCACATGTTTAAAGTAATGATTGCTGTTTGCTCTTTTCTGCTGAGTTGTTTTCCAAAAGCTCTCAACTGTCCTTAAATATAGTTCCTTTTTAATGTGAACTCCCACTGTGGGGTTTAGACAACGTTCTGTCATGTGAGGGGAAAAAAACCCAGTGTAAATCTAATTGTGAGTTTTGGCTGAGTAACAGCTTGTTTAATTGAATCTGTTTGAGAGCTATCCAGAATTGATCACAGAATCATTGAATCACAGAATGGCCCAGTTTGGGAGGGACCTTAAAGCCCATCCAGTGCCACCCCTGCCATGGCAGGGACACCTCCCACTGTGCCAGGCTGCTCCAAGCCCCAATGTCCAACCTGGCCTTGGGCACTGCCAGGGATCCAGGGGCAGCCACAGTTTGGGACACGGTAATTTGTTCCATTTTATAGTCTGTGCCAAATATATCAGACGGTAGGTACAGACCATGCCCTTCTTGAGGTGAAAATTCCATTTCCTCTTAGGCTTCTCGCAAGTCTAAACTTAGATGCATCTATTCATGGAAACCTGGGAAAAAGTTATACCTTTGTAGAGCCACTGCCCTGACAAAACTCTCTCTGCAAATAACTGGGTTTACATTCCTGCTTTGTGAGGAATTAGAATAGTTTTATGTCAGGTTGTACGTCCTGCAGGGCATTTTTTGTATATTTACCATGAATTTAAGCATGAGGTCAGCATGCAGACCTGCTATGGGTGGTGTCACCAGTTACAGAGCCCCCTGACAAAAATCCTTGTCTTTGATTGCGTTTGGGAGGCTGGTCTGGCAGTGATTCAGGTCATAGGGGAAGTAAATGATCAAGTACTGGCTGGCTTGACTGGACTGTGGCACAGATCAAGGCAGACTTCACAAAGTGCCCTTAGCTCTTATGAGAAGTGAGCATTGTTTTCCATAACTTACAATATCAGGGTGTCTCCCTATCCCACCTGCCAAAATCTAATACACTAAATATTAAAGTGTAGGAAAGCCTGGGGAAGGTTTTGGGTTTTTATTTTGCGTACCTGGTTCAGGATTCTGTTTCTTTCTCTCTTTTCCAGAGCCAGTTGTCTGTAAGGAGCTCAGAAGCCCTGCAAGCAGCTCTCAAATTCTCTGCCTATCCATAAGCCATCTAAAGAGAGGTCAGGACAAGCACTGCAACTTACAGAAGATTTCCTCTGGACTTATCTTGATACCAAGTGTTTCTCAGTCAAAAATGAAGTCTGGACACAAGGGAAAATGATAGATTAAGACCAGACCATGTTTTTGGTTTTTTAAGGACAGTATTAAAAAAGAATGCACAAAAGTGAGGTAACACACAAATGGCACAATGACTTAAGACTTCTGAAAGCAATAAGCAATTTGATTGCAAACAGAACAATTAACAGACTTTGTATGAGAAGACTGATATTTAAGACTGAAATACCTGAAAGATTAAGGTAGAAACAGCAAAATATGTTAAGTGAAGGACCCCTGTCAGAGTAACAGGTGATTGTACAGAAAAATTTGTCAGTGTAAAACACCACCATCAGACACACTAGAAATCTGCCCTTGCTGATCTTCAAGAGTATTGGATATATGAAGTCACAACATATTTTTTCAATATATCACATCATGCTCAGCCTGACAACTTATTTGAAACAATACTACTATTTTCGAAGTGCACAGATGCAAACCTATCCTGAAGCTGTCTTTTCAGATTATTGCTTTTTAAATATATTTAATAAAAAAATGTTAGTTAATGGAGACTGTAATGCACTACTGAGCTGCTCTCTATTTGTGGTATTTTAAATTTGATTGAAAACAATTAGCAGATGAGAGAGATGCCTGTGAGCATTCATTAAAATGAGGCTTGTGGTTTGTGACTGTTGAATTTCACTGTGCATCTGGAGCTGTTTGCACTGGTGGCACAATTCTCCATCATCATAAAAAAGGCACTGCTCCCTATAAAGGTTATACTGGTGAAAAATAAATTGTATTAAAATTTTCCAAGATGTCCCATTGAGAAAGCAGCAGCATATTACCCACGGGGAATTTCTCTATCAGATGACGATGGCTCATGGACAATTTAATTTGTTGTTTAGTAACAGCTTGTAAATCCCTCTCCTAGAAATAACATGCAGTTGTAAAAGCTGACTGCTAATGAGATGATTGACCCTAAAGGTCACACTGGCAGAATCCCCCATTGTTTGCTTAAGGATATAATTTTCATTTCATCTAACTGAAAACTGACATCTGAGCATTACACGACAAGACATTAAACAGAAAAAATCCTACATTACTGGAAGAACTCTGCTATTGTTTTATCTTTGAGGAAAATGTTGTTAGCTTGGGCTGAGCTGCTGCCAAGGCAGTCAGCTGCTGGGTGTGGGACTCTCCAGTGGACTGTGGGGAGATGAATACACTGAAAAATATCTGGTGAGCAAGTACAATACCAAAAGTGAGTGTGGTCTGAAGGTGAACATTCAATTTTTCATTTTGTTAAAATCAAGTTCAATTACAAAACTCATCTCAAGGTGAGGTGAGGGGGGTAAGGAGGTTTTACAAAGGTTTTGCTTGTGTTATATTAGGAATTTTTTGCTGCTGCCTGCATTTTTAATATTGAGTGGATAGAAGAATCTCAGGCAGCTTGGTGCACTAGAGGACAAAACTTTATGGACAACACTCCTGACTTAAAAATAGTCAACCCAGTAAAAATATTTAATTTTCAAAATCTATGTGCCCAATAGCCTGGAAAAAGCACTAAATGAGGCTGCTGTGTCACGTTATGCTTTCTGCCACCCTAGACTTTCTCAGTATCTACCACAGCACATCCTCATATTTCACTCTTTCTTCTGCACTACTGTAAAAGCTTCCAGATTATTCCAACATTGTTCCCTGTGTAGGGATTATTTGGGTTTTTTCTGCCAATGTCCATCATGAACCATGTAGTACTTGGCTGATGCTGAAGAGTATACCCAAAAGAGAAATATTTAACCAATGCAGGAGAGAACAAGCATTACTGATCTGAGTTAATCCAGTAAGACCAAATAATGTAAATGAAGTGTGCAATACATTATAATTTTCAGCACATTAATTTGGGATAATCATGGTGATTACATAACCAGCTATCTGATCAAGACATCCATGGACAGATCTGTAAGAATACTTTAGATACATCAAATATATTGACAGGTACTTCAGTGCTTTTGTAAACCCCTGGTGTCTACTAGGGAAAGCATCTCCACAAGGAATAACATTTGTAGTTATATATTATTCTTATCAAGATATTATCTACATAAAAAACTCAAAATAATAGTCCACTTGGCAAAGTCTGCTGATTTTACACCAGATAACTTTGGGCATTGCTCCAGCTTCTAGGAACACATCTGAAAGTACAAAGTACTTTCAAAGGGCAGCCTCTGCTGTTTTGTTCATAGAAAAGGCAACACACACTCTCAGAAAGACTAAAATTAGCACTAATACTCACAAATCAATCTGAAGGAAATTATAGGCTGCACGTATGTAGAAGATACCTCATTTTTGTATTGATCCATATGCAAACCTTAACAAGAGCTGTGTGCTCTGCATGCCCATTTCCATCTCCAAAGGTTCAGCCACGGGGCATTCAGGAATTCCAAGGTCTCCATGGCAATGATGTGGGTTGAGCATCTGCTCCCTCTGAATAAAAAGAGATGACCATATTTTGATTCTACTTGGCATTGATTATCTTTGGGTATAGTCACAGCCAAGTTGTTTATGAGAACTTCACACTCCACCAGGTTTCCCTCTATTCTTAGAGAAGTGGAGAGGTCATATTAACTGGCAAGAAGAAAAACCAAAAGCTACCTGCTTGAACATAAAAAAAAAAAAGAGGACAACAAGAGTTTCAAGACAAGATATGGTTATACCCTTGACTAAAAAGATAATGAAATATTCAAATACCTTTAAGTTATTTTTACTTTGGAGTTCTGCACTGACAGGCAAAAAGTATCAGCAAGAATGAGTCATTTGCTTAATGTCTCATTCTTAAGCCACTCCATCTCCTTTTTTCTGTTTTTCAATAAATGCCAGCTCTGCCTCTCTGAAAACATTAACCTGATGGTCCAGGGTATTGTTTCCAGTGCATGCCAGGGGATTTATACTATAGCATCACCTGGTTGTACCCTCCCACAAGATTCATGTTCTTTTAGTCTACAACCCAGACTTGTACCATCTTAACACAGAATTAAACCACACGAATTTCTAGTGTGAGGAAGCTGTCATGGAATAATGAGGCAAATGTAATTAATCCTCTCTAGACATTATTATTTTTCAGTTTAATGGAATGGAGAATTTTTCAAAGAAATCAAAGTAAACATCAGTTTTTTAATTTAATATAGCCACGAAGAAGATAAAAGAAGATTTTAAAGTGTCAAACATCCAGCCCACAAAAAATTATATTACTTGCCGTATTTTTCTTATTTTATTTATTACTCTGTCCAGTGTGAATCTGAAGTTTTTACCATGTCAGTCATACTAGCCCCTTCCTAGGAAATGTTAGAGCTCAGCAGTGCCACATGGATGGACAGGAGCACATAAATGGAAGTGGGACAGGAACTTCACTCCTATCACAACTGTGGAGATGGGATTTCCCCATGTAAGCCAAGGCCACGTGGAGATGGGGCTTCACATGGCTCTGGTAATTGAATAGCTTTGTACACTGCTTAATTTCTGTGGTAAGCTTGCCTCTTTATGCCTTGGAATATCTTAAACCATTTACAAACAGCCTAAATATTCCTCGGCTGTGCAGCTCCACTTAAGCCAGTGCCAAGCTGTTAGCTACTCACCAGAAGCAGAAGTAGAGAAGAGAAATAGAGCTCAACCCCCTTTTATGATCTTAAGTCATTTATTCCCTCTGTCCCGAGAGACAGAGCTCTGACCTGGGCAATCAGCAGGGGTAAGAGACCGAGGCTTTGTGTCCTGCTGGTTTTGTCACAGAGAGGGGGGAAGGGGATACTGGGGCGGAGCTGGGATAAACACCCAACCAGAGCAGAGCCCGGGCTGCTGGAACATCAGACAGACCGACTGTCTCAGAGCCACATGGCAGGGACCCGGCTGGGGGGCTCAGGGGGGCTTCAGGGGGGGTCTGCCACAAAACATGGCAGCTTTGTGAGCACATGGACAGATGGTAGAAGAACCCATCTAATAAACTGAGACTATTTAATCACTTGTAAGCTCTTGTGAGCTTGTTTGGTTTACAAGAGCTCAGGAGAAGGGGCAAGTTTGGATGTTGATGTGCAGCTTAGCTGGGCAAATGCAGCAAACTGTTCACGGGGCTGTTCTGGTCATGGGCTCTTGCTCTGAGAAGCCTAAAAAAGCACAATAAAGGAATTTAAGGCTCAAGTATTGTGTATCAATGAGAAAATAAGTGCCTGTGGCCAAATAATTTTATTTTATTCTTAGGCTGGCAACACAGGGTAATATTCTGTCTGAAAGAATTGCACAAAGGATTTTATTGGACTAATCAGGGCCCCTGGTGAACAGACCTAATTGTTAAACTGCCATGGAAACATCAGCACAGTTCCAGGTGACTGATAACTTTTGTTGTTTTCAAAACACAGAGAATGGGGAGAAGGAAATATTTAGATAACAAAGAATGCATAATCTGTCATACCTTTAAAGACTGTTGATCTTTTATGAAACTACTATTATCTCATCCTTTTATCCATAATCAACACAAAAAACAAAGCAGAAGTCATTTGCATTCTCTTCAGGCCTAGTGTTTTTTGCTAAAACTGCAGGAAAAAAAATATCTAGGACCTTTTATCATACAGGACAAATAAAACAGCAAGCAAGATGAAAGCAGAATTGCTAATGGGAATTGTTACACAGAGGTTACCGGGGTCAATGTCCATATGTGGGCCTGATTTCTCCAGTGGAAATTGAGGAGCAGGATATTAGACAAACCCAGGGACAGCTCCTTTCACTGGCCTCTGTTGCCTCTGGATGGCTGAAATTGCTGCAGATTCTCACTGGGAGAGGAAATGGTTCAGAATCTGGATGGATAGTTTATGCAATGCTGTTACCTAAAGCCTTCTGGATCACCACAGTTGCAAAGAAAGCTCGTTGTCCAGAAAGCTCCCCTGCTTGTTTGGGTCACGGTCGGCACGTTGGAGCAGAGCAGTGGAGAGAAGGCTCTCGCTCAGGCACGAGAAATCCAGCGCTGCTTCCGTGGGTGATTGGGATCAGATTTATTATTTATTTCTTCACAGTACAGTGAAGAAACATCACCAGTGCAGTCTGTTACAGAAGCAGGTCTAGAGGGTGATAACAGAAGCAGATTTGGGTGGGAATGCCTGGGTTGGCAGCCTTTGGCCTTAGAATGCTCAGGCACAGAGCCCCTGTGGAGCTGCTTTGGGGTTTTATCTCCCTGTGTGACAACCTGAGTGCTCTTACTCACCCAACCCTAAGTGGGTGTCCCCTGTGGTCAGGCTGGACCTGGCCATACCCTGCAGGGGTCCCTGCCAGGGAGGGGACCCACCCAGAACCTGCCTGCAGCCTTGGGACACCCCTTTGCCCAGCTGGCCCAGTCTCCACCAACGTTTTTTTATCCTTTTGCAGGCTGATGTGCACTAAAGTCAATCATCACAGCTCTCCATCTCTGGAATATAGTCTGGAATATAGTCATTATCTGAGCACCCAGAGAGTCCCTCCTGCAATTCCAATTGGGTGTTTTTATCTTAGGATGATTCACTATCAGAGACAATCCCAGGGGAGACAAGGGTGTGGTGGAGGGGGAGGGAGAGGACACCCTTGATGATTCTCATCACTGTCACACACATTGTGCTGTAATGAAAGAGTACCAGGCTTGTGATGAACACTGGATATCAAGGCTTTGAGTGAGAAACCTGTAAGATTTCTTCCAGTATTACCCAGAGTGTGTTATTTCCTTCTACAACATGCACCCTCCCTTTCTCCCAAGATTTTCTGCCCTGTGTTTTCTCCTCACAGCCCAGCTGAGGACAGAAATTGTGGCCATTTGCCCAAGACCTCCCATTCGGGGGCAGCCTGTTCCAGACCCAGGGCATGCTCAAACCACTCCTCATCTGCTTAGATCTAGGCATTCAAACATATAATTGAAATGCAAAATCTCTGAGCACGGGAACAGCAGCCCGTGCCACATGATCTCCACTGAGATTGCTGGAGAGGGAAAAAAAGCCAAATTCAAACTAATGTCAGAAGGAAATAATTTTAAACAGAGCAACCTTTATCTTCATTTCATCTCACTGATGTGATGGAAAAAAGGCCTTTTATGAGGGAGGGATGATTCTAAAATTTTTGAAGGTTCATTTTGAAGGCTTTTTAACTGATTATTCAGAGCATCCCTTTGGTACAAAAAGCAAACCAGAGTAATTTTTTTCATCTCTTGAGACAACCATCCCCATTTGGACTACTCAGAAATACCTTTCCCACACAGTACTTCCTTTGCACTCACAGGAACCTCTCAGGAGTGCAGGGACATGCAAATTAATTTACAGGCCAAATAATATCCAGATTTTGGACTAAGAAATTCCAGACTGATTAATTTAAAATATTCCTAAGGAATGAGGCAGCTCAGTTATCTGAATATTGAGAAAATATTGAACTGAATGTGAAAAAATCCTTAATTATTAGTTGGTCACACTGAAAGACTCAGTGGAAGGATCTTGTTCACTTCAGCTGAACAACATCCCAACTCTGTTAACTCCAGAAATAGTAATCAAACAACAGAAGCACAAAATCTGCTATTTTCTGTTTCTCCAGCTATTGTGTGTTCTGTTAGCTTGCTCTTGTCTGCTTTAATACAGAGGGAAGAAAACTCTCCTGGTTTTACAGGACATACACATGTTTTTGGTTAAGGCTCCTGCTTTATTACACTTTGTGTGTGGCCCTACCCAACTCCTCCAGCATCTCGGTTTCAGGTATTTAATTTGTCTAAGGTGTCAAACAGCACCTTGTTACAGCTCTGAGGTGTTGTGCAGGTGACTGTGAAAAAAAGGGCATCCAGCTAATACCACAGCAATAAAAACTTATAATAATGTACATTAAAGACAGAGAAGTGTATTGCTCCCCTTCAATTCACTTTGACTCTTGATGGAACCAATCTCTCAAGAAAAAATTGCTACAGTGCCTTGTAATGCTGGGGCCTCTAAAGCCTGGCTATTAATTAAACTATTAATGTGTTCTTGCTCTGCTCCAGTAGGGAGGTAAATAACCAGGTTAATGCTTGAGGAACCTCCTGTGAATAGCAGGGACTTTTTAACCTCCATAACTTTGTCTCTCACCAATCCAGCATCATTTGCTCCTTTTTCCCTTCCCTTCTACCATTCACTTATCTCAGGCAGTAGAAGGGCAAATTGTCCTTATTCTTTCTTTACTGTTGAGATGGACTTCAGAATTTATCCAGCTTAAATGTCACTTTTTTTTTTCAGAGACTTTATCATTTAAACCAAGTTTATCTTCTGCTCTCCTTGCACAGTTATCTGTTCACACAGTACCAGCTCCTGAAAAGGATACTATTTCTCATTTAAATGACTGGTGTATGTTTAAAAATCTTTTATCCCCCAGGACTACAGCATAACAAAAACCACGTGGTGAACATACAGTTCATCTCTGCCCTACCAAGGGCGTGGTAAGCAAAAAGATAACTGGTTACATGGTATTTAGGTTAGAAAAGTACATCTGCCTTCTTGTCACAAACAAGAGTAGAGATGGGAGGGGAAAACTGGCAGGAGGGTGATTTTTCTTTGTTTCTGGCCATGTAAAAGTTTGGCATGCAACACATTCCACAGGAACATCATCAGCAAAGCCCACAGGCATCAGTCAGGAATGTTTTTTGAAAGGATAGCACATAAACTGAGACAGGCTCAGAGTAAAGGGTAATGAGGAATTGACCATTGTTCTGAAGCATCTGCTTGGGGACTACATAAATCCTTTTTATTGATCCATGTATTACAATGACAATTCCCACTCAAAAATTCAAGTTATTTATAGTCCCAAAGATCTGCTTTAAGCTTAACGCGTGTTTTTACAAAACAAGATCTGAAAGTCCTTTTTCCTTAACTGTCAAGAGGAATTAATTTTACAAGGGGCTAGAAATTTTACTTCTAATCTTCATCTGCTGTGGCTCTGGTTCTAATGCCTTTCTTTATTTATTAGGAATGTGCTCTGTGTTACTGTGAGGGAGCAAAATAGTCCTGCTCTGGTCCCCTGAGGACACAGAACAACCTTTTCTGATATGGCTGAACTCAGGCTAATTCTACCTAGGAAGTTCCAGGAATGCATCCCATGGCCATACACAGACCTTGGTACTGCTCTTCCTGGAAAGACATTCCAGCCTCATGGAGGGAAGGAAGCCCCTACAAAATTTGGACTTGCTTAGAACTTGTGCCAGCAGGGAAGGAGCACTCAGGAGCTTTCCTCCAAATGCATTTTTTCTCTGATTCTAAGGAAAATATGAGAGTGTTCTCTGACATCAGGAGTTGGCATGACCACAGTCTGCAGAGCTGTGCAGGGCAGGCAATTCCCAGCTCAGTCAGTGCTGCCCAGACTGTGTGTTTCAAATTGCAATCAAACTCAGGTTTAAACTTGTGAATTCAGGGAAATCTCCAGCTCTCTTTTAGCATCAATTATGAGATCATCAGAATCATTGTGGTTCTCTCCCTAATACATGTGCAAATCAGTGGTGAGGCAGAAATCCATTTGTTCTAGAAAATAGTTTATAGGAAAAAATAATTATTATGTTCTTTGATTGTTGTGAAATTCTAACAAACTGGATGAAAACAATTTCTTTATTCCATGCTGCTTCTCTGAAATGGACCTGCCAGAGTGGTTCCTTTTTCAAAAAATCCACCTCATCTTTCATTCCTTCAGTTTGCAATAGGCAAAGGATCTGTATAAATATCATCAGAGGATGAAACACTGCAACATCAGAAAGAGCTCCTGTGAGATGTTTGATTGTCTTTCACCCTGGGGTGAAAGGCAATCTGAAACACGAAATTTTATCTGAGGCATAGTCAGATTGTCAGACATATATTATTGTTCACATCATGTGACTGTGATGATGATTCCTTTACATCCAGAATAAATAAAGTTGTTTGTGCTACACATAGGAGAAGTGAAGAAAATAACTTGAGTAGATGCATAAGTTTTCTAAAAGTTATCCCACAAGACTAAAAATGCTTGAGAATTATATAAACTGACCTATCAGTCCTTTCTATAAAGGCTGAATGTCAGGCATTTAAATGCCCATTTTTGGGGAATCTTTGCCATAATTTCGAGAATTTCTTTGTCATTCTCTCTCACCCTACACACACATACCCTGTCTCATATTTCTAGTGTATTTTTCAGAAAAAAAATCTGGGTTTTTATTCTTGTTTATGCTGCTTTCTGCTCTGCTCCTCATCCCACAAATCCCTGCATTCCCAATCTGATTTGGGGTTTACTGCACAGACACTAAAATCAATTATACTCAGCCCCAGACTGCAGCACAGAGACTGGATTACAAGTGGCACCTCATGTTTTAGCTGCTCACTCCCTTTCAGCTCCTGTACATTATTTGAATTCTCCCCAGCTGCAGGGTCCAACTCGGAGCATTTCCAGCTTGCTCTGCACAGCAGAGCTGTGAAGTTCCTGTAATGTGTGAGACTGCCAGAGGAATGGCAAGAGCTGCAAGTTTGAAACTTATTCTCTGTGCTCCTCAGAGAAAATCACTGCAGTGCCCAGGGCTGTATTTTGTGGGTTTAAGTGTTAATTAGTGCTGAATAGATCTCACTCTGGTTCCCTGCACAGGGAAAGTTTCCACCCTTTGTGGCAGGTGAACCCCTCACAGCAATAATTTAATTTTTTTTTTCTTTTTTCAGCTGTACCCCTTTTTCCTCATTAGCTCTTCACCGCTTCTAGAAACTTGTTTGAATGTCTTATGTGGAACACCCAGTGCTGTGAAAATATTTTATCAGCATTCCAAAATTTGAATTCCAGCTTTTAAGAGAAATTCTTTTAGTAAATATAAAAATTGTTGGTACACACTTGTGGAGGTGCCTTCCCCTGAAGTCTCTGGGGAAAGGGACCCTGCAGGGTACGGGTCTGTCCCTGTCCCCCGTGTCACCTGTGCCCCATTCCTGTTCCTGACTGGGTGGTTTGTGTGCCTGGGGCCCAAAAAGAGAGCAGGGTCCCATCACTGGGGCTGCCTGGGAACTGCAGCCATGCTGGAGGAATAAATCATCCCTGAACATCTACAGAAATATTGCTTCATCTTTCCTTCCAACATTCATTGCTGTCTTATACTTGTTGTAAGGATTCCCCTCACTACAACAAAATCCAGTGCTGTGGAAATATTTTATCAGCACTTCCAAATTTTGAATTCCAGCTTTTAAGGGAAATTCTTTTAGTAAATATAAAAATTGTTGGTACACACTTACCTGAGCAGGAATAGGATAGATCAGGATGTTTTGAATTACATCTCAGTGCCTTGCTAGTTTCCTCTGCTTCACCTACCACCTAAAAGCAATTTGAAACAAAAAACAGAAATAGAGAAATTGCCCCTCTCATCTGGAGCAGCTGGCACGGGGTGGGGGCAGGCCCATCACTGCCTTACCCAGCTTGAAACAATTGAATGCATCCAAACTCTCCAGGAGGACTACACTTCCCAAAATCACTTGCCAGAAACTAAATTGCTAGCAGGCCATCAAGTTCCATGGTGAAAGGATCACTTGCAGCAGTAATGTGTGTTCTCTTCACAAATAATTTTCCTATGACTGACAGTACATGCACTTGTTGCCAGAAAAAATTCCACAAAACACACTGAAAATACGACTGGAAATGAAAATTAAAACTAGACAGAATCATTCTGAAAATTTAGGAAATTTTTTTTTTTTTAACAATTTTAAATATCTTTTCTTTTTTCTTTCTATTTCTAACTATTTGTTGGGTTTTTTTGGCAATAAAAGTCAATGTGTGCTCATTTGCCCATCACGAAGCATAAGGGGAAGTAAATTCTTAAAATTACTAGATTCTGTTTGTGCCATGTTAGGATTGCAGAAAACCTCACTCACCTAATTCTTTCATATCTTTTTAAATGATAAAATATTTTCAGAAACAGAAGCAGTGAGAAAACTTGAAAAATAGTTATTAAGGCAATCACAGGTTTGTAAGATAAAGCTTCTCCTCCCTCTCTGATATTAGCAAGCTGCCTGAAAGGAAAGGGTTCTCACTAAGTCTGAATTGAAAAGCTCTCAAACGAATTGCCACATGGATAAGAGCAGACACACTGTTAAATTTAATTAATTAATTAAGCAGAAGCATTCATGAGAATGGGACAGAAAGGAGAGAGTAATGGAGTCTTCTGTTTTGGTCCAGTATTACAATGGGTCTATATAATCTTGAGCTGAAAATTTCCTGATTCTTTGGGTTTTTTGTAAATTATGAAAACAGAAGCAGCAGACACGACAGTCTAAATAAAGCCCCTTTGTCACCCACTGTTACTTTTATTTATGGAGAATTTTGTGAAGAAGCATTGTATAGAATAAAATAAATGGTTGCTGTTTCACGTGGTATAAAAGGGTTGGGAAATATCCATTAAAACACTATGGCATTTGGTGACTCACACTTGACCTTTTTGGTGAGGATTAATTGTATCTCCTGCTCATGTTGCAGTGACATTTTACCCAACAATTCCCTGCCTTTATTTGGTGTGACAGGTGACTCCTGGCCACAGCTGGAACCAGCTCACATCTGGCACTGCAGCAGCTGGAAGGGACAAAGACCAGAAGGTCCATCTGTCCCTCTGGAGGTGGCAGGTTCTTGGCCACCTTCCCCACCCTGCAATGGCAGAGGCTGGGATGAAGCCCTGCAGAATCACCCTGTGCTGGAGAGCTGCACAAGAGCCCTGGGCTGTGTGAAGGAGGAGGTCACACCTATTGCCAAAATAATCTGGGGCTTAAATCTAACCTGCTGCCCTGCTCTCACACCTGAGACACTGCACCAGCACTGGAAATTCAGCTCTGACCTCTACTTATTCATGTGATTTTAAGTAAAACACCCTATTTCTGCATCCCTGGGTTATAGTCATGATATTCCTCTTTTATAAAATATAGGAAACTTCTTCCTCAGCAATGTCTAAAGAGGAATTCCCTTGTGTGTAAAACTACCAGTGCTAATATATCAACATCTGAAAATGAGTCCAAAAGCAATCCCATCTGTGGCAGGAAATGTGGAAGTGTTGGAGTTTATTTTAAAGGTGATTCAACTGGCTTTGTTGCTCCCAATGATATAAATAATATTTCAGTTAAAAAATGCACATCTTTTGTTTTCATATTCATTGGTAAAACTGCCAGATTGTGAAATTTGGCAGAATGAACTGTGTCAGTGTTGCCATCAGGGAACATTCCACTAACAAAGAAAGAAATGACAAAAAGGCCCCCCAACCACAAGACCTGTTTTATAATTCAAAAACAAGCTGTTATGAAAGGCAGGGAATTGACTTTTTTGGGGAGCTTTTTTGTTAAATATTTTGAAGGTAAAAAACTGAAGGCTCGGCTTGGCTGACCCAAAGACCCAAGTAAGATACAGGATGAGGACCCACTCCAGAATCACCCATCCTTTTGTCACCACCAGTTATCAGTGCTGCCTGCCTGCTGCCTTTCTGGCTGGTCCTTCCACAATTCACAAATCAGAGCTTCTCTACAGCTGTAAAGGAAGAAATCTCTGTGTTCCTCAGCCCCATGGGATGAGTTTGTATTTAAATTGGATGAATATCCCTTGAAGTGTCCGAGGCCAGGCTGGACGTGGAGCAGCCTGGGATAGTGGAAGATGTCCCAGCCCATGGTAGGGGTTGGACAATGATGATTTTTAAGGTCCTTTCCAACCCCACCCATTCCCTGATTCTACAGGGATCTACCACAAGATGGTTGGCCTGGGACTTCCTGATGAGCAGGAATTTAAGCAATCAATATTAGATTTAATTAGGATTTTGGGAGTGCACAAAAAAATATCAGGAGAGGGTACTATTATCCCATAGCAGAAATGCTTTCTCCAGCCATGGAATAAATCAGGCAACCCCTGCTTATCCCTTCACTCTGCCTATCATCTCACAGACCTCCTTCAAACAGGCACCAGAAAGAGTGGAAGAAGGAAGGAATTGTGCAAGTTATTCCATATCCCCTGTGAGGAGAAGGCTGAAATTTTCATATTGTTTATTTCACTGGTTTCATGTTTGCAAGGTGGGGGCAGGGGGGGAGGTAGGAGGAACAAAAAAAGAAGAGATAGTTTTGTTGCAATGCTAATGAGCACATTTACAAGGCTCTGCCAGAAGCTCTGAGCTTCAGCTCGCTTTTATTAGCCATTTTGGAAGATGTCTTAGTTGCAGTTGCACAAAAAGCATTGTCAGGACTTTTATATTTTCTCATTTAGAATACTGTGACATTATTTGGAGAGGGTCTGGTTCTGCAGCACATAAGCCAGTATCAGTATTGTATAATACAGCAGCTAGACTCATTTTGCAGTGTGATTACAAAACCCATCACTGTGAATTACACAGCAAGTTAAATTGGTTTCCACCTTCTGCAAAGCCAGAATATTATCTTGCACAAATAGTGTACAAATGTAGAAATAATACAAGTCCAACTTATCTGAATTATAGAGCACAGAAAGCTTTC
>JACBWW010000469.1:0-35125 GCA_020086605.1 Lanius collurio | reverse complement strand
TTATTATTCTGCAGCAGTTTTTACTTACCAGCCTCTGTCTTCATCTTTGGAATTTGCTGTAACCCCTACTTGTCCTTGCACATTTTGACTGAAGTTTAAATTTCCCTGTTAAGTGAGGTCAGTACATTCATACAGACAAAGGCAGAATATTTTCCACCTAACTCCTATAATTATACAATGTTTAGGAGTAGTTTTCAATATTTAAAAAATATATTCAGTACAAATGTTCTCTGTTTGAATAATCGATTTTCACTAGTGGCAAAAATTTATGAAATTCAACTTTAGTACTTTTCAGTAACCTTAAAAAACAAATAAAAATTTGCCATTTGTTCTTACAAAGAAATATTTTCAGCCTCAATATTAATCAGAAAATACATTCCCATACCATTTCTGGTTTCCTTGTTAATGCATAGATAATATTTTCTGTCTAGAAAGGGAAAATGAAATATTTAGGAAGGCAAGGATAAGAAAACTGTTTTCTAAAACTAAGCCTTTGTGTGAGGTTTTATTTTTGTATTAATATTTTAATGTACTTTGCACAGCTAAGTACATTCCTGGCAGTTACACTGGAACAGCTCGTTCCTCCTCAGTATCTGTGTGGTGAAGAATTGCTTGCAAAATCGGTGCAAGCAGCTTTTTGTTTATTTGTACTGGTTATCTTACAGACTGGAAAGATCCTATTACATTATATCATTGCACTCTGATGAATGTCAACAGTAATGAGAAGCTAAGAAAATATTTTTCGAGGATGTAAGTTAAAGCTGTCTCGGGCATGAAAAAATAGAAATATTCACACTACAAGAATAGAAATATTCACACTGCAAGAAGAAATCGGGGTGTATTTCCTTGATTAGAGCTTTTCTTGCTGTCGCAGTCCAGGCGCTTTTATTCCCTGGTCAGTAGGTGGTGCCAGAGTCAAAGTAACCTCTGCTGGCTCTGGAAGCACTTGCTCGTTTGCCATTGGCGTTCAAATGTCATTTCGAAATACTGTAAAAATGCGGTTAGTGTACTTAGATATGCAAGAAAGGGGGTTTGTGTTACAAAGCTCTGCTGGGGAATTTCAGGATACTTGGTTTCATCTTTAAATGGCTGGTAGTGGCTAAGCTTAGAAAGCCAAAAGCTGGCATGTCACAGTCTAGGAATAAGCTCGTCCTGAATCTGCTGTACTTGCATATTTTACACGGGACAGCAGTTGCTGCAGGCAACAGAGGGAAATAAAAATTTTAAAAAATCAAACTGATGGAACAATCCCTCACACATTCCAGCTCACTCTGTGTTAGTGTGTGAAGATCCCAGCTGGAATGGGGCTTTGGATGCAGTAGTACAGAGCAAGTTTCAAATTGGTTCTGTTTGATAGCCTAATTGGGCAAAACCCCTTTTTTTCCTGAACTATGAAGGTAAGATCAAATAACTACCTAGGATTTTTTTCTACGTGAGAAGATCATTACTACTTTTGTGGAGGACTGTAAATGTTTTTAGCACTTGTTTTCTTGCAGGCATTTTTCAGAGGGAGACAGTCAGTGTGCTGGCTTGGTCAGGTGTGTGCTGTGCTTGTGATCACTGATTGTTTATTTGTATAACCTTGGGTTGTGTGTAAGGCTGCAAACTTCTACTTTCCAGTATTCAGACTGGCTTAATGTGATGCTGGACAAGCAGACAAACACCTTCAAGCTTGCAGCATCTTCAGTGCTGCTTACACATCCTGGCAGCACAGCTGTGCTGCCAAATATTCCTTCAGTGTTGTAGCCTCATGGCTGGTGATGTTTGCCCAACAGGATCTCTCATCTGTTATCTCTGTGGTAAAGATAATTTACGAGACTCCAAAATGTTGCTGTATATGGCCTTCAGAATAGGACAGAGGGATTTATGGATTGCTGGCTACAGTCCAGTTTTTATCTGGGACAGATAGTTGTCCACTTGAAATGCAATTAAGTGACTGGCTTAGTTTCTCATGCACTGGGATTGACACTGCAGCCTGGGAGCTGACTAACAAAATGTGTGACTCTGGTGGCATTCTGTCAGCAGGCAGCTGGGGCCACCATCTCCAGCATAACTTGGGTTGTCTGGGAGACCTTATCACCTGCCAACCTGAGTGGGGTACAGATTCAGCCACGATTGTATGTGCTGTGTATCTGACTCCCACTAGAAGGATTATTCAAAGAGCCAGTCAGGAGCTTCCTCCTTACTTCACAGCTGTTTGATCCAGGGCATTGAAGATGTGTGAGTTACTCCACATATTGTCCCTGGCTGCCCAAGTAAGGACTTGATAGACTTATATACAACTACAAGTTCTTTGGTGTCTTTCTAACCAGACTCTGTGACAGCTCCTTCATCCCTCTAGGCTTGTATGAAGCTGCCTAGGAAAAAAAATAATGCTCTTTGGCCACAGTTACATAGTATGACTTACTTGGTGACAGGTAGAACCATTCTAGTGCAAACAAATTGTGGGTTTTACTGATTACAGCAGCACATTTTTTAAACCTTCCTGCAGTTTAGTGCAGTTTGAGAAGAAGGGTATCCTTTAATAATATATTTTTTTTTTGTACAGCTTCCTGCCCTTAAATAACTCTGTGCTTTGCAATCAGAAATAGTAGCAAGGGGAGGAGAGTGATTAATCCAAGATTGTTTAGGAGCTAAGCAGTAGATCCTGCATGTGGACTCCCTCTCCCAAATCCCTGTGAGTTATCCACAGAGCAGTTAAGAGTCATTGCATTAGCCATAGCCAGATAGATTTAAAAGAATAGAATAAATAGAATAACAATATGCTAATGGATATGAACCCATCAGACCATTTCCATGTTTGAAGGGATTTGGATACAGCACTCTGTGTAATTTCTTCACATATCTGCATTCAGGCTGCTCTTTCATTCTCTGCAGACCATCCAGAGGGAAGGAAGTAAAATGCTTCCTGCATACAGGTAAAGCATTGCACAAAGTATTACAAAGATAATTTAAAAAATCAGACAAATATTTATTTACTGGCAGGATCCAGAGTCAATGCCAGTCCAGTTCATCCAGAAAGGACCCCCCCCCCGCTCCACACTGCAGTGATAGTGAAGTAGTATGGTTGCTCAGCCACTGAGTTCAGTGATGGATTAGCACAATCACTTCCTGAGAGCCCAGAAAGCCTCTAACTACAGATGACCACCCAGCTCACTGGCTGCAGTCTTTCCAATCACAGGGAATATTTCTGACATCCTCAAACAAAATCTAAACTGTAGTGAAAGGTCAACAGCTAAGCTTGTGATATCTCAGAGGTCTAGCAGGCAGCAGAGCAACCCAGATGACTGAGCAACCCACATTTTGTCTTGTGCTGTGGCTTGTGGCTGGGTATTTTCTTCAAGGTTTTGTGGATAAAGTGGGTTGGGCTAGATAAAAGTGACTGGAGAGTTATAACCACCTAAAACACCCTTGGTCTCCAGGGCTTGGAACCTTGTGGCTGCAATACTCTCATGGAAAATATTTGTGGGCTGGTTAAATCTGTGGCCATTGTAAGTGAAGATAAAAGAAATATTTAATAATATGTTCCTGCTGTTGTCCAGCACATTGCTGCCTGCATGAAAGCTTGTGAAGTCCTCTCTGTAGCCAGTGGAGGTAACTCAGTGCAGTGGGGTGGGAAAGAGGGTGTCACTGCTTATAATTCAATTGTCACAGAGTGCCTGGGGTCATTCCAGCAGACAGTGTGTACAGCTTCGAGATCTGAAAGGGCTTTTGGTGATGTGAAACATGCAGTTGCTAAATGCTGGGTTTGATTTGTGTGTTGGAACCTCAGAATAAAGAGGATAACTTTAAAAGGGGTGTTAATTCCTTGGCCAGGGACAGTTGCCATCTCACCAGAGACCCATGTGTGTAGGATTAGCTTCTCTCTTAGGCCCTTGAAGCTGATCTGTAATATGAAAGAAAAATCTTGAAGCGAGCAGAATCTGTGCTGACCCTCCCACAGGAGGGGTAAGGCTGGGCAGTGACCATGTGGGTGGCAGAGTGGAAGTTTCCATGAAGTATGGGTGGGAGCTTCTCTAATAATTTCCACTTACAGTGGTTCCAGTTGCAGAAGGTTGGCTCGCTGGCAAGGACAGTGCCCCATCCCTGATCCCTGTCTTGTTCCATCTTGTTTGTTTATGGACCCTCATTTTGGGTACCTAAAAATAACAGCCCTGCTTAATTCAGTGTGACTTCAAGTGTGCAAGATGCCAATGTTGGGATCAGTGTCATGGCCATGCCTATTCCCTTGGACACGGGATGGTATTTATGGCAAGGTCAGAGATGATTGTGTATCCCAGGCTCATCAGGACATCTGCACAGCCCCCTGGGATGGTGATCCATGTAGGAAATTATGGGAACAGGTTGGTAATGCTGACAAGGAAAAGAAGCTGTGGTTTCACGAGTGCACATCCCTGCTTCGAAACCCAACATTCTTTAGCTGTCATTATAAAATCCTCCTGGTGCAGCACTGCTTTGGAAGAGGCAATCTGCAGATGTTCAATGTGGGCTCAATTTTCCCCACATCACAATAAAGTTAGAGATGAAGTATTTCCATTTGTTTTTTTATCCATGGTGAAAATAAAAAAAAAAAAAAAAAAAAAAATCATGAAGGCATAAATAACCTCATATAAGATTTTTGGTTTTTTAAAAAGGTTATTTTATTTTCCTTCATCTGATCCAGGCTTTCATCTCCTTAAGTGTACATATGGACATGGTCAAACTTCCTCTGACTAACTTGGAAGATATTTGAATATTGCAAGTGTGAAATTGTGACCACACATGTTCTATTAACACTTTGCACAGGAGAACTGTGTGTATGTGAGAGGAAAATCAGATGCATATATGAGGTGAAAATGGAAGCAGTTGGAAAAGGTTGGAAAGAAATAAGGGACACAAAAATACCAAAATAATATTTTTATGTATGTAGTGAAATACATAATATAAATTTAGCTATATAGACCATCTTCTAGTCCATAATTTCTCAATACATCAAAAAATTGCTCATAATCTACTTGAAAAATAACTGAATTGCTCTTTTAGTAGAAATACTGTAATGAATGCTTTTAATTTGCAGGCAGCAAAATGATGGTGAGGGACTGGAAAACATGAAAATCAGATCTTAAACTATCAGAACTGTGCAAAGGTCACAAGATTTTTCCTTTTTTGTTGCAATAGAAATGAAAACTTTCAATGTAAGCCAAGAAAAAGTTAACTGACTTCCCCTAAATTTAGAAGTATAGATGCTATTTCGATCTCCTTTTGTCCACCTATTTAAACATACACACACTTCATGCAGCAGTGATAGATGTAGGAAGAAATATTTCAAATATCAGATGAACTCTTCTTTATATTGTGGGACACTTTTGTACTTTTAAATTTTGAAGGTCATGTCTGTCTGGTGGTTTTTTAAAATTATTCAACTCAATGCCTCCGAGGCTCCTTCATACTCCTACAAATCCACATTTCCCACAGTTTTTGCAGCTTGGCTTTTGAATTTATTTTGCTGGTTCTGGTACCATACCCATTTTGACTTGCAAGTCCAAGGTATCCTTCTGCAGACCCTACTGCAATTAAAAAAAAAAAAAAAAATTAAGAAATCTGTTTAGCATACCTACCACATTTTCCTGAAAAGTAAGCTTTTTTTTTTTTTTTTTTTTTTTTTTTTTTTTTTTTTTCCCCTCTCATATTAAGCTTTCCAAATAAGGAATTTTAGGGAAAAGGGAGAACATGCAGAGGAAAGGGCTTCCAGGCAAAAGATGGGGGTATGAGTAAAAATATCTTTCATATTTTCTTTCTCTCTGAAATGTAGCATGAAGTGAGGGCAGTGACTGTGATAATAGAAGCAAATGATAAATGAAAGAAAGGACACTTCAACATAATCTAGATAACAGGAAAATTTTAAATGGACAATTTAACATGAGAGTCTGCATGGAATTATTTTTCATTAAACAATCAAAGCTTGTGATAATGCAAATGAAATCCATTTTTAGCTGCAGGAAATTTTGAGAATTTCAGAGGAATAGAAAATATGAGAATAATAATACCATGATGGTAATTCACAGTAATTATAGAAAAGCATAATTGCACAACACAAGCACTAATCAAAGCTCAGAAGAGTACTTTGGCATTCATTAGGGTTTCAGAGCTATTAGCATTTACCTTTGTCATTGGGCACCACACAACAAGCATTATTAATTTCATGTCAATCCAGAGCATAATTTCCCTGATCAAATATCAGTTCATTATAACAAACCACCAAGACTGACTTATCTGACGTGGATTTCTGCCGAGTATTTTAAAAAGGGAGCTTTACTGGGGACTGCTTTGGAGGTAGAAATGTTCCCCTTGAGCTTAGGTGATCTCTGAAGGTTTGTGAGCTTTCATCTATATATACAAATTCCATCAATTTATTTGCATTTATCTGCTGGTCTAAAAAAAGCCTCAGAACATTGCCCATGCTTTCCTTCTTCCTATCTTACAGGAAATTTTCTGAGCTTCATCCATCTGTGTGTGTGGTAATAATCAAATTATTATTGAACTATGCAGGTATCTTGTGCTGCTGTGGCACATGAGCAACTCATCACTTGTGCTTCCTGGAACTTCTAACCTGACCTACAGCTAGTTCTGCATTATTTTGTGTGGAGAATTTGTGTCATTTGCTTCTTGGGTGTTTATTTTTGCCCCTGCTGACCTGCTATGCTTTTCTTCTGCATCTGCCTTGAATGCTTAAAATGAGGAAAAGAACATTTTACAGCTAATACCAAATAGGGATGGAGGTGAAGGGATCATTTGAGCAAATCAAAGTTAAAGGAAGAAGAAGAATATGGAATATTCTGTTAGGTTCAGTAAAAGAAAAGCTGTGTTTTGTGCAATAAAAGAAACAAATAAGACCAGGTCCCTGAACATGAAATGAGACCCTCTGGGCCTTCTTCATTCTGCTTAGAACCCTTTTTAGGCATTACTAAAAAAAAAAAAATCTGTTCTTTTACTATTATTTCCAGACTTAAAAAGGTTCTATACCATATGTATAACTCTTGAAGGGAAGGGTTGTCTGTAGGAGGAGACAGTGGCTGGTAAATAAAAGAATACTTCAATTTATTGTTTCATTGAGCAAGATACAACTTATCAATGTGCAGGTGGGTCATGTCCCAGTGTTGGAAATAGTAAGTTTTGACTTAGCTTTTCCTTTCCTCAGCTCACTCACTGTCACAGTGCTTTTCTCTGGCTTGTGGCAGGACTGTTTCTCTGTTAGCAACTTATTTTTTAGCACACTGTTCTGACACCTTGACAGATCATGCGCTAAATCAGACTTTACAATTACTGGCAGGCAGTTATTAGATGTATTGCACTTAATTAACTTTGCACCTAATTACAAGCAGCGCTGGCCGATTACAAAGGGCATAAATATATTAGTGCCCTAGCTGTCACATCATGAAAATGGCTGTTTGAACAAGTCAAGCAAAAGCAATTACCACACTGTGTGCATGCTGAAGTGTTAGCAGAGTGCAGGAGGAGGGATGAGCAGGGGTACTGTTTGTAGGAATTTCATTTTGCATGGCGCATTTCAGGTGACCCCGATGAGCAGAAAATAGGAGGAAAGAGTTCCCTTAGTTTGTGTAAACCTGTGTGAAGGAAGAGCAAAAGTTGCATAGTGAGAGATGTCTTAAGTTTTGTTGGATACCTACCCTGTGTATCTTTAAAGTATGAGGATTCCAGTGGTAAGGAAGAAAAGCTGTCTAACATGAGATAAATGCTACAAATTATAAGCAAAACTTGTGATTCAGAATGACACAGTGCAACTAATACAGTAGTTGCCAAAATGAGAAGGAAAGCAGAACGTGGTCTCCTCTGTAGAGGAATATGTTATAAAGAGCAAATGTTAGCACTCAGCTGGCATTCTGTGGAAATCTGTCTTGAGTTAGCACAGGAAAAAAAACATCTCTGCTGGAAAAGTAAGCAAGGCATTTGGAGCAATATTTAAAATTTTGTCAGTGGCTTTGTAAACAAGAGTCTATATGAGAGATGTTTCCTCCTGTATCAAGTTTCTGTTCCAACCACCACGTGCTCTCTTTTGCAGAGGAAAATAGACCGTGTTGTACAGGTGGCTTAACTTAGTGGTGTTATGCATACAGCCATGGAGGAATGTTGCCTTCATTTCACAGGAATCCTGGCCAAGGAGAAGAGCTGAGAACTGTTCAATATGATAATTTTTTTTCATTCCTTTTTCTGTTTCGCAGCAGAATAGTGTCTGAATTTGTAGTGTTTTGCAACAAAACAGAACGTTTTCCCTTTCAACAAAACTCAATTAGTCACCAGTGTGTAGACAAACCAACATAAGCCCAGTCATAGGATTTTGATAGTCAACAGACTGTACTATCTGCTTTGTACAAGGTATTTAATGCTTTTTACTGAGGTCACAAAAGCCAGTTTTATATACAGTGACTAAAAAAGGTCACTGGAACTTGACTTTGTTTGAGGCAAGTGGAAAGAAACAGAGGGAGACACAACGTGGTGCTAAATTAGTGGCTGTAGGGCTCGAACACTGTTGTTATTTACAATCTCTGAATGAAGAGTGCTGTGAGGATGTATGTAAACCTTTCCCAGCCCTGAACAGCCATTCATTGTTATTCACTTCTCAATAGGCTGCCTGTGTTGTTTCTGATAAGTCATGGAAAAGCAGTGGTAGGTGGCCTTAAACAGAAGTTTTGGATGCCTTTGCAATTCTGCTTGCATTAAAAAGTGAGTGCACTGCTTTGTGTGCCACAGCATGAAATAGAAAATGGGAAGATAATGTGTTTTTGAATACAGCATTACATCAAAACATTGCTCAGTTCATTAAGATCTTGGGTGGTCAGCAATTTTTACTCTGTATAAAATTAGAGACATTGCTGTAGGGAAATAAACCTGTGCAGGAAAGTGTCCTGATGGAAAGGTCTGTGGGAGGCAAGCACTGACATTCAAGTAGCTTGTGCCAGAGCCACTCCTTATTAAAAGTGAGGAACTCAGCCCAGAAGAGAAGATAAATCAGTCAGGGGCTCATGTAGAGCTCTGTGTTTTCAGTTTTCAAGGGCAAAATGTAAGTTTTTTCACTGCAGAGTACAAGGGATTAATGTGAATTAATGTGAAATAATTGACTCTTCCAACACACCAAGTGAGTTATATCCAACACAAAGAATGTTAGAACCTTACTTTCTAATTGAATGCACTAGAACTACCAAATAATGAGCTAATAATGTCTAAAAAATAAAAGTAAATCTAAAACTCCATGCATTTGAGGAAAATTAGATAAAACACCAGTGAGAACTCCAGCAGAATACATCTATTTTATATGCTTGAATTTTTTCTCTGGTATGGATGGTCATAGAATCATTTAGGTTGGAAAAGAACCTTAACATCGAGTCCACCTGTAAACCTAACACTGCCACTTGCACAATATTTCACTAGCCCCCATGGAGTTCTTGGCTTTTCCACATTTATCACGTTTGTACTAAGACAGACAACTGAGCTGATTGTCTGTTCCTTTTATTCTGTAGATGAGATGTTTCTTGGTCATGACTTCTGAAGACTTCCAGTGGTACTGAGCTCCCAAGGTCCAAGGATGCCCTCTTACCTTGTCTTTTATCCTTTCTTGGAAGCATCTAAAGGAAAACTGGGAACTGCAGTGATACATGAAGAATTGACAGGTATGTAAAAGCCCTCTATTAGACTTTGTCTGAGTCTGCTTTGTTCCTGAGGCTGCACACTTTATAGTTTGACTTTTACACTGTGTGGTAATGACTCTTTCCATCTGAGTGCATCATACTGTAGGAAGCTAATTGACTTTGACTCCTCTGCTTCTGTTCTCAGTGGGTAATGCCAGTTGTAATTCTCTTATTGATTGTTTAGAGCAATTAGCAGAAAACAAATTTTTCCAGAGAACAGATAATTTGGTTTTGTTGCTCTCCACCATTAAAGCTACAATTTGTTATCTAAGAATCAATTTGTTATCTGGGAAAAAAAATTAATAGGAAACACATTACATCTGTTTATTAGCTGAAGAGAGACAGGTTACCTCATCATTAATGTCATCGGTAATTAGCACTCTTGAGCTGCCACCATCTGCACCAGGGGCTGGCAATCTGTCAGCAGCTTCAAATGCCAGGGCTGATTGTGCTTGTCCGTGCCAAACAATGGGCAGGCCTTATGTGATCCCCACATTTGTAAACAGTACTTGGCTAATGTAATTTAACTGGACAGGTTTGTTATATCCGTGACTGCCACCCTGGGAAGGACAGAGACTTTAAACCTCCAGGGCAATTCCCAGTCATTGGGTCACCAGCAGCAGGCTCAGAGTGCCACTCTCAATTAATCAGGTTTCTGATGTCACAACTGTTTTTTGTTTCCATTTGGGACAAGGTTTGGAAAGGCAGTGTGGTCAAAGTGGCAGGACCTGTGCTCACATTACATCAGCATCACAGCCCTCCATGATAGCCAGCAGATAAACTCTGACATTGGAGAGGCTTCTTTGTTGTTGTTGAGTAGGTAATGTCTTGTTCTGCTCCAGACTGAAAAGAATGAATTCTACTTTACACCAGGTGAAATCTCTTCAAATATTAAAAAAAAAAAACCCAACTCAAAATCAGCCAGGGAAAAAGGAAATAATACTGTGATATTTGGGCACTAGTCTTAATGTTTTACTGACTTTTGATTCTGTTATTTGGTTTGATTTTGTAGTTTTATTTTAAGGAGAAAAGTTCTGAAAATTCTCACTGCTTGATAAAATTGCCTATGAGGGTCAGAGAATTTTGAGATCCCACATGCAGGGATTTGAAAGCTTATGTAAGAATGGCTGTACTTAAGTTTGTGTGGTAGTCCTTATAAAGTAAATGATGATACTTTTAAGTGGTTAGAGAGTTATTTGTTTAGTAGTTTTTAATTGGTGCTGCTCTGTTCCGTGCATTCAGTCATGTGGGTAATACCTACACAAGTACAAGTGAAAGTTAAATGATGTCTTTGGCACGTGCTTTGGAAGCCTACATTGAGGTGTATTCATTCAGGTATCATGGAAATTATAATTAGGGAAATCTACTAATAGTGTTTATGGCTAAGACCTGGACATCTTGAGGGCCAGTGAAGCACAAAGCTATTAGAAATGTGAGTTCCCACTGGCATTGCAGAAAAATCCATTTCATATTTGTAAGGTGGAGAACAATTTCCAAGGCACTGCCAGATGTTTGCTTTTGATGCTCAAAGCTTAAGTACATCCAGGGAGCAGTGTCTTTTTCTGGTGTGAGAATATGGATTTGCCATTGAAAACTCTGGATCTCAGTCAAAAGTGAGAGGAATCAGGAATTTCAGAGTCACTGTATTGCATTTGTAAAGATCTGGTGTTAGGAAGAGGTGCAGTTGGATTAGCTGGTCTCTTAAAAAAGGACAGAAATAGGTCATTGGAGGCAATAGCAGCACAGGGAAGAGTAGGAAGGATACGAAGAAAGCTGTGGTGTCTCAATATTAAGTCCCTCTTGCAGAGAAGGTTCTGGATGTATACATACATATGTCTAGATACATCATTTGGAAGCTGAATACAAGGAAGGAGATGAGTCATCAGATGCTCTTATTTTCTTTTTAATTACATTATTTTTCTAAAATGTTTATTTACAAAAAGTTGGTTTGCACTCGTGTGCTGATCCAAAGCATCTTGAATCTAAATATTCCTTTTTGTTTCAATAGTTTTTAGGCCCAGGCATCTTTTCCAGTGCTTTTTGCCTAAATTTATGGCATGCAAATCTTTACAGAACTTGCTGCCTTCTGATGCCATAAGAAATCATCTGTCCTAGGGAGCACAACACTAAAGAGAGAATAAACATGCCATGAAAACGTCAGGTGTTTGATATCCAGTAGGAATAGCAATGTGGTTTATAAGAATCTTTTGTTCTTCCATTTACTTTTGGGTCATTTCAGTAGGTTTTTTGAGTGGTGTGCCAATTTGCATTTTATAGAACATGATTTTAAAGATACACACATTTTTATCCTGAGGTATTGGTGGATCAACACAGTCATTTTAGCTTTGGGATTAGAGGAGGAAAAAGAGGGTTTAGTTGCAGTATAGATATGTTCTAGAGTACAATTGTAACCTCTTAGTCACTTTTCATACCTAACGTGGAAAAACATCACAGATACTAAAGTTAAATGTGATGCCAATACTGTAAATCCAATGTAAGGATTTATTGTATCACTGAGCTCTTTAAAATCTTAACATTCCTTGGCTTCACTTAGAAGCATTAACTAATTCCAGGTGAGTCACCTCAGACAACAAAGCCCACTGTTGGTAGACATCTGTCACACAGGGCATGAGGTAACAATTCTCAGGGGGCACGTGTGGGTGTGAGAATATTTTGTTACAGTGTGGTGACCAGCATGCCTTCATTTCTCATTAGTTTATATGGCACTCTATTATATGAAAATTAATTTCTGTTAACTTCTACAGTCAGGTAATGTACACATATCACTTAATGAACATAATGTGCCTTAAAATATTAAATTACAGCCTTTCTGCCTCCCAGGCAGACTGTCAGACCTGGTGGTATAAATTAATATGTAATGCTGCTCAGCTAACAAATTCCCTTTTAGCTAAGAGAACTGAAAGCAGCTCCCAGAGGCAGGGCTGGAGTCTTCTACTGGAGGCTACTGAAATCAATAGAAAGACTTATAATGACTTCATTAATTGCTAGAATAAGGCTGGGGATGGAAGACAAACCTCTGTGGAGAAAACAAATTAGGGAGACAGATTATACTTCTCCATTAAAAGTAGAAGTTCTTGGAGATAAATATGTGTTCATCATAGGTTGCCTTAATAACTGTTCTTATATATTACTAAGTGGCACTTCATATATATTTAACTATATATTTGTATATATTTAGCTTTTTTCAGGCATAAACCACATCCATTGTTTCTGCTTGAGCTAAAGAGGAAAGCTTAATGTTGTCATTGTCATCACAGGAGATGGGAGCTTGGTCTGAAGTACAGGGGGCTAAAGCCATCTCAGGTCCCCCAGGTGTCCCACCTGGCCTGTGGGATTGTGCTTCCTGGCAGGAGTGAAGGTGATGAGAAGTGAGCAGTCCCTTTACACTAAATAACTAAGAAACTAAACAACCCATTATATCATTTTCATTTAGAAAAATAGGATGTAATCATGGAAGATTATTATAAATTGTTTCTTGATTGTAATATACGAACAATGGATAACAATTGCAGGCAAAGTTCAATTAAGAAAGGTCAGCCTCAGTGTGCCTTATTTTATTTCTGTCTGTGATTATTACTGGTCAGATGTAATTACATACTTGTCAAATTGCAGCTGTGGAAAGTGGGTTAAACGTCACTGTAAATTGCAGGTTTTAAAAAATGTAGTTATTACATACTTCTTGGCTATTTTTAGGTTAAGGGGCTGTTTTTGTCTGATGATACAAACCAAAGCTTAAAATAATCAGAGGTGACTCAAAACATGCTCAAAATACCCATTTAATTTTTATAAGACCTGGACCTGACTGTAGGAGCAGAAATGTTTTTGCACATATACTAAACCTTGCAGCTGCAGCCTTATATAGATGCCGTGGCAAATTAAAATTCAATAACAAAAATACTGCTCCTTCTGACAAATGAGCAAAGTGATGTCAACATCACTGAACAGTCCTAGAAACTATGGAAGCTCCATTATAGGCAGGTAAAATCTGAGAACTAACTGTTAATACCTATATTAACAGAGGCTAAAAAGGTTCAGAATTGCTTCTTGCCTGAGTAAGTGACTGTCAAAGCAGGAATCTGGGCCTTGTTTTAATCATCTTTGTGACAATCTAGTGTGGTTGTTGGATGATGGGTATTTTACCAGCTGCACTTATTTCTGACTGCACACTGGTAATGTAATGACTGCTACTGCATGTGACTTGCAAGCACAGTAGGTGTTTGTATGGACAGCCTCATCATCCCCCCAGATGTTAAAAGGAATAGCTGGATGCAGCAGGGTTACTTGCCAGGTTGAAGGTATCAGGGCATTTGGGAATTGTTTTAGCTGACAGACTCTGACTAATTCTGGAGCATCCTGCATGACCTATGAATGCAGAGGTCTTGGCAAAACAATGAGGCAATATTTATAATACTGAACACCAACTCCAAACTTTTTAGCCTGTCTGGTTTTTTTCTCCCAGATTCCTCCCCACCCTTCACAGGTTTTCTTTGTTCTGTGCTGTTGTTGGATGTATCTTCAGATTTATTGCATCAACAGTCAACTTCTGAGATTCTTTTGTGGCGTGCTGGCAATGACATTTTCAATCTGTAAAGCTGTCCAGGACACTTGAGCATGACCCTCTTCTGGCAGTGCTGGGTATCAGAGCAAAAGCAGCTCAGGTTTCATGTTACCTGCTGGTATTTATGGGGATCTGAAAAAGACACTGTTTTTGCCCAGAATGTTGTACTGTGTCCCAAATGCAGGAAAGGGGGTTGTGAATCTGAGTCCTTCATCCATCACAGCTGCTGGAGGTAGAACATAGCTGGGACAAAGCCAGCCCCATGCAGCAGAGCTGAACTGTGAGCTAAGGAAAAAAGAGGTTTATAAGAATGGCCAGTGATAGAAATCCACTAAAGTGAACAGAAATGTAATTGCAGCAGGATTGCATCCACAGGAAAACTTTCTGTTCACCTCCTTTGACCACAGGCTGTGAGGCTTCACTCTCTTTCTCCCCTTCCTATCATGAAGCATCTCATGTTGAAGAGTTACACTCCCCACCAAAGTAAAAGAAATATCTAGAAAAAATTTACTGGATTTTCTTTCAACCTCCTTTCTGCTGGGAAAGCTTGGCTGACAGGGATGTAGAGACACCACTAGTACTGATCTGCGAGTTGAAAAAATTATCAGGGTTTTTTGTTGTTTTTTTTGTTTGGTTGGTTTTTTATGGTTGGATCATAACAAACAATTTGATTTTGGGTACAGACCACTCTTTAGTAAATGTAGCCCCACCTATAATGTGCTTTTTTTGTGTGAGCCAGAGCTGTGCCCTCGAGCCAGTATAAATTTGCCTCAGGTCCTAGTGGACCTGAATTAGCCATCAGACTCTCACTTTTTTGACATCTTGGTAAGGTAGAGGACTGCTGTTTATTTTTGCCAACTTTATTAGCTCAAATAATTAAAGTTTAGAACTTCACAATCACTCCTCAGTGATAAAAGGACACTTTGTTTTGGCTAATGTTCTCTGAGATGGGTGATTTTTGAACATCCACTTGGGGAGTACAGTTTCGCAAGTGCAGTTCTTGGAAAATTTCACCGAATTCTTGATGCAAATAGGCGTGCTTACTTTTGGATGTTAGACTTATAACTCAGCATTATTCTAAATTCTTTGAGTTGTTTTTTTTTTTTAATGGGGTTGATCTGATATAGGAAAAGGGGAAATTTTTTTGGGTCTAGATTGCATAAGCAAACAGGAACGGAAATTGCCTACAGAGCCTTCATGCTTCAAGTGCAATATGTGATTCTTTTGATATTCAGCCATGAACACATTCTGTGTAATATTCAACTCCTTTTGTTTCATGGTATCAAATGAAGACTGAGACATTAAAAGCAGGGCTTAAGAGAAATGAAAAATGTCAGTAAAAGCAGCTGATGAAAACCTTATTAAACAGCTATGCATGTCAGGCCGTGTTCCTTCTGTAATGTATATGTTTGTAATAACAGGTCAGAATTCTGCAGGGACCTATAAGTAATGAACAAAATTGGTCAAGCAAAAAAAAAGAAGTTATTGGAAACTTGAGTGCTGTTGAGTCCCATAATGTGCAAACTGTACATCTGCATAAAATAAAGCTGTGCCCTGCTGGTAGCTTTTATTTTGTTCCACTTGAACACATCAATTTGTTTGTGGGGTTCAGTTTACTCCGGCAAATGTTTTATGGTGAGAACTATGTCCCCAATTTCCATAAGTAGCCAACATTCATTGTCAATGTCAATAACAAGGCACAATGTAAAAGTGAGCATGACAGGCACAGTCTCCAAGGAGAAAGTTGCCCCCTTACCTAGAGTGAAAGTTTCTGGTGTTAATATATTTTTCCCAGTGGAGGAACAAAATGACGAGGGGAGAGAATGATCAAAGCATTGCAAATGCGATGTGAAGGAAGCTATAGTGTGGAATAAAGTCAAAGGACACCACTTGAAGAGTTAGGCTGCATAAAAGAAGGAAAAAAACCCCAAACATTGACAAACTCTAGTGAAGGGGGTCTACTAATTCGCCTAGAAAGAGAAAAACTGAAGAAGTGTAAAGAGAGTCTAAAATTGGTAAAGAAACAGAACCTTGGAGCAAAAGTTGCACAAAAGGTGTCATGTACCATAGTACTAAAAATCCCTTGCTTGAAAACTCTTAAAATAATGTGAATAATGAATAAAAGCAGAAACCTGTGCTCAGCAAGGTTTTGAGATAGGACAAGCATGTTTTACCAGAGCCTTGGGCTCTGTCTTGGTTCTGCTCTGTCAGAAAATGGTGGTTGATCTGAGGGAGCTGCCTTGAGTAAACCTGATAATAGGAAACTGGGGGAAGTCATGAAGCTAGAGAAGTTAGAGTGGAAAGTGGAGTATTTCCTTACCTCTAGGAATATGAAATAGGAGAAGGGTGGACAGACTGAGCCATGTGGGGGAGGGAATTACTAAGAGTGCAAAGATCTTGCTCTGTTGGAGCAAATGCTCTCTCCTCTGGATGGATTGCTTGGCATGGGGAATGCAGTGCCTGTCAGATGCCTGTGCATGTGGTCTTGAACTGCACTCCTGGACTTCAGCCATGGGCTTTTGGTAAATACCTTTTGAAAAGATGGTGTTATAGGATCTGCCTTCATGGAACTCCCTTTGCAATAAATAGACTTTATGGGATGTACTCCAGGGGCAGATGATGATTTATGTGCTCAATAATCTTTTTTCTGCCCTGTGGAGAAATCTTTAGACTGGCCAGCAGGCCCAGAATCAGGGAGGGTGCTAGGCTGCTGCTGCAGTGATGATTTTATACTTAAGTACTTGAGTTCCTTTTTGGTCCTGCCATCATCAATATCAACTTTTTTGTTTGATTCTTAACCCATGCAAGATAGGGACTCGCCTCACCTGCTGTTGGCCATTATTTAACATCTTCCTGTGGGTACTGGAGATAGCCTGGACAACTCCATTCCAGTTATATTAGAGTGTCAAAATCCTCTTTGCTCCTTACACTATGAGCTGGAGCTCAAGTCTTTGTACAGCCCAAATTGTTTGGGAAAGACAGTTCCACTGTCAATTCCCAGGAGAAAACAGAACTGACAGTATGAGAGCTTTTCCTCAGGTTTGTTTAAGCATTAAGTGAAAAACTACAACCTGTTTGGCTTCAAGGTAAGGAGAAGCAGCATTTACACAACTATGCCCAAGTACATGACACAAAATGCAGGTATACTATTTATTTTGTGGTCTGCAGAAAGAAAATTAATCAAACAGAATTGTCTGTTCTTTACTGTAACAGGCAAAATCTCAGTGTAATGCCATTTAAAACTGAAGTGTCCTCTGGTTTTAAATACTAGCTTGACAGACAGCAAATGAATCTGAAATTTGGTAAGTACTAAAGGAGTGATTTTTTTTCTACTTGTCTTATAGTTAAGCATCTGTAGCACCTAACAAACTCCTTTCATTCTTGCACAAAAGCCTATAATATATCACAGAATTAGCATCACTGGTGGCTTGTCGGTGAGACAAGATGTTCAGCCTAAACAATGACAGAGGTCTTTTTTTTATTCCTTTAACAACTCTACAGCAGAAAGATGCAAATAGTTGAATTCAAATGGCTCTTAACATTCTTCTTGAGTACTGATATAGTAAGGCAATAATGCCATAAAAATTCACAATAAAAAGGTACATTACATTCTCTGGGTACTAAAGTTTTAATTTGTTAGCCACACAGGCACTGGGATGGGAGACTGGAGAGCAGTGTAAATGGATACCAGTCCAGGCACAGCCCAGGGAAAGGTACACAGTAAAATAATGATTATTCAGTTTTTGGAGGGGCAAACAGCGTATGCTTAACCTGCCCCACATTCTTCCAAGCCATGATGCACTGAACCAGGTGAAGTTACAGTGTAATGTTTTCCAGCAGGCCAGTGAGGGCGATGCAGGTCAGCTGGAAGTGAAGCAGAGGGTAGGAACAGGATGCACTGGTACAGGAGAACTGTAACATCAGGGCAGCACAGCAGAGACAGAAGTGTGGGATGAAACAAGACTGATTGTTCAGGGAGCAGAGGATGAAGAACCGTAATTCCACAGCGTCATATCTGAGATCTGCCAAGGCAGGCTGGGAAAATTAGTGACATCCAGGTGAATTGTGCAGTAGCAGAAATGCTTGGATGCTCTTTTCACCTTGTCTGCTGTGTGCTGCTCTGACTTAAAATATTTTTGGAAGTTCGGTCTTCAGTGTTCAGTTCCAAAAATCTTAATGACTGGCAATAGATATCCAAAAGTGGCCTCGAAAGAGTAAATGTGCTTTGAGAGATTTCTTTGTTCTTTCAAAGTAAATGAAACAATTAGTCCAAATGAAGCACTTCATCACTGAAACCCAGAGGAATTTCTTGGCTGCTGAAAAATCATGAATAATAATAATAACAGTGCAGAAAAGGAGGAGTAGTCATGAGAGTAGATCATCTATGGATGATGAATAAAAGCCAATTTCAAGGACTCTTGAGCTGGGTTAACTTCTGCTGAAATTCTCAGTTTCTGTTTCAAAGTGTTCAGTAAGCCAAGAGTGTTACAGTAGATTATATGAGCTCCTGCAAAGCACTTCATGTACTCATTCCTGTCATAAAAAACTGATTATTCTCCTATTTCATGTAAAATGTGGTCAGTGGAGATCTTTATTAGTTGCAAGCATGTTCACTTGCAAATGTAGCTTGAATTGTATAAGGACAAGCTAATCTTTCTGCTTTTCTGCTTCCTGTTAAAGCCTGTTTATTTTATTTTGCAATCATCTTGCCCATCTGCACCACATTCTTGTGTTGGCTTGGCTTCCTGTCCTGGCTGACTGCACTAGCTCAGGGCACAGGTTGTGTCCTTGTGGCTGTTGATCATGCTCACTTTATCTGCAGCCTTTCACCAAACAGGGCTTTGTTCCTTCATTCCTGGGCAGCTTCAGAAGTGAACAATATTTTAAGAAAGTCAAATCTTTATCTTGTAAGAGAACATGCTGAAATGCAGTGAAAGGGCTTTTCATCCAGAACATTTCAGACAGAATGAAACAGAAACAATCGTGTGGTCCTTTAACTCATCCTGATGCCTATTTTAGAAATGTGTGTTTTAAGGAAGTTGTTAAATCGGGTATAGTTTGATGAGATGCACTTATCACAAAAGAAATAAAAAATTATCTACCTACAAACAAGCAGATCTCCCATTTGCTACCATGTTTCTAAAGGACACAAAACATAATTCTTCACTCCTAAACTGTGTCCTTCATCCTTAAGGCTTCAATGGATGCACAAGAATAGGAAAAGTGGGAAAGGGGGAAAGAGAGTACACTATACCTGTCCTTCTGTCCATCTGTTTGAGCTGGTTTTGGTTTGCACAGATCAGGAGCTGTCTCAGCACAGTGTCTGTGCTTGTCCCCTGTTTGTATTTTAGGGACAGTTGTGTGGCTGGGTCACACAATGGAGCAATTTGTGGACTCAGTTCCTTTGCTGCAGTGTGTGCCCGAATGGAAGTAGTCAGACTATGCCAGCAAGCCCCAGCGTTTCAAAGGTACAAGATGTCATTGTCCTCTGCAACTGCTAAAGGCTGTGCCATTAACTGTTCTGGAATTATATCCTGCTGCATGAAGTGTCCCCAGGATCTGCTCCCCAGTCCCCTGGCAGATGCTGCAGGGACACCCACTGCTTTTGTAACTGCAGTGACCTCAGCAGTTTGCATGAGGGAAGAGTTTGGTCTGTTTAACTACTATAGCAGAGCGTTCTTTGCAGATGCATAATCCTCATAGCCTTCTTTCATGGAGTAAAGGAGATTAATTTTAGAAACAGTGGATTTTACAGATGCCAGGATATTTAACCTAACGATTATTTTGCTTTGAGTAAGTGGGCTCTCTGGCTGACTTTCACTCGTGGGGAATTAGATCACACACATATTAACAACTACACCCCAGCTAAAGTGTGCACCAGTAGGGATTGTCTTCAAGCTCAATAAGCTTGCTATTATTTCCTATCTTAAAATCTGTGCTAAATAATAAAAAATTTAAAAGAGAAGGAAAAAAAGTTGAGGTCACACTGCTGTTGCGGTCTCATTGAGAATTCAGATGGAAAACACAACTGATCTCTACAGAAATGACACCTTAAAAGGATACATGAATAATCTTGGACATGAAAGAATATTTAAAAAGCCCCACAGTCTCTGCAGTTTAAGATCATCTTAAGGTTGTGACCACCTTTCCGGTGATGGGCAAACAGAAGGATGCCTTTTTTGGAAACTGGTCCTTTTCTGGGAACTCTGTAAAATTCCATGCATGCAGCTAAGTCTCATTCTTGTCATGGCCAGTTAAGGTGTGCTTTTATCTGCTTTTGAAGAGTGAATGAAGATCTTGCATCTTAATTCCCACAAAGAACTGCCAGGTAATGTTGTCAGGGCAGAATAGGACTGTGGATTCCTGCCTTTGGCTTTTACTGGCCAGTTAATCCTAAGAGGATTAACCTAAGAGGAGGTGTGCAGCTGGAAACTTGTGTGTCCTCACTGGGGGACCTACCCAAGAGCTCCATAAACTCTCAAGTCCTTCTTGCTTTTAAGACAACTTACCCCATGAGGACTTGGGAAATCCTTGATGTTGCAAATAACCACGTGATCCCATGTTTAATTATAACAGTTTGGTATTTTGGAGCAAAATGTTATTAATTAACAATAGAATTTATCTTTGAAGTAGGATCCCTATCAATGAAATTGATTCTCAAGTGAAGATAGTTCTGCAATTCTTAAAAAATCTATTTTTGTACTTATTATATGTATTTTTTCCATGGGTTTTCATGTTTCTCCTCTATAACCTTCTAGCTAATTGTGAAAATTGACTTCCCCAGGGTTAAATGGGAGGGAAACAATTGCTGGATTGCTAAAAAAGTGGGAAAGAAAGGGACATCTGTAAGTTAAAGATTTCTTGAAGTGCTAAAACAAAAAGGTGAAAGACTTGGGAATGGGGAAAGAAACTCGAAATAAAATGAATTGCAAGTGGGAGAAACAGTGTGGAAATAATATTAAGTTGATTTCCACCTGTTCCACCATTTTCTCTTAGCAAACCACAATACCGAATTGTCAGCATAGTTCTGTCTCTTTCACATTTCAGGGCTATGGAAGAGAGATTCCGATTTGTATTTACTTCTTAAGACTTAGAGATGTGTCTTTCCCCAGTAAATAGAGATTCAATGATGCAGTTTATTGGTTTTTTTCAGCTTTCCCAGCAGCAAGATTGGCCTCTTTATATTGGAAGACCTCTGGCTGTGGTGTTTGCATTTCAGAGCCTTTCCTCCTGTTTTTGACAAGCTGGGTGAAATATATCAGTAAGTAACATGACTTTGCTAAAAGTAAGATTGTGTGTAGTCAGGAGTTATTGAATAAGTGAATTTTCAGTTCAATTTTAACAAATCTATGGCTAATAGTACCCAAGAATTAACAGACTATTAACTCAACACTCATTAGCATTTATATGCTAGCAGATGAAAATGTTTCTCATGTGAAGTAAGTGCTGTTCTGTTCAGAAATAGATGTTTAATACCTTTGCAGTAGAAGAAAGAGTAGCTTCATGTTGAGCCAGGGCACTGATTGGGAGAACTGTGCTGTGTTAACAGAGTCTTACTCAAAAGTTCCTGTTCCCACTGAGAACACATTTTTGTGTCCATGACCATCTCACCACCTTCTCAGTATCAGCAATGGAAATAGGGTCAAATTATTACATCCTCTGTTCAAAATACCTTTCAGAGAGTATTTTGGTTCTGATCCTGCAGAGACTGAACAACTTGGTTAATTCTGACCATTGCATGGGAGCTGTAGTGGTTTAGTGTCAAACCACGACAGGAGCAGAGAAGTCAATTTGAGGCCTGCCTATTTGGCATAAAAGAAAAACTTTAACATGTAAACATGTAAATGTTTAATTTCCATGTGGGCTGATCCAATAAGGTCAGATTGGCATCTTCTCGTTCATTAAAGAGGGGCCCAGCTCAGTTACCTGAGTGCTCACTCAGAGTAATTGTCCTGAAATGAGGATCAGAGGATTTTGTTTTGCATTACATTCTCTAAGTTACACACACTGTAGCAGGTGTAAGAGATTGGGTTTGAGTCCTACCATGGCTTTGGAGCATTTTTTGCTCCATCTCTGCTGCTCAGGCAGCACTAAATCTTTTGGCCAACATTCCTCAGAAGACGAGAGGAGAAAGGAACGGTGCAGTCCGAGAAGATGAAGTACTTCAATGTCGCGTTCTTCTTCTGTCTTTATTTACCTGGTTATAATAATGACGAAATTGTCAGACTCTTCAGATAATAATCTGTTTAAAGCTCTTGGAAAGCGCCTATTTTTATCACTATTAATTGTTTCCAGTGGGACTAAGATTTAGTAAAGGTAACTCTTCACATCATCAGGGAATAATTAGGGCTAAGTGCAAAGGAAAGAGAAGTAGAATGAAAATTGTTCTTATTATTCTTAATCTGTATTATCTAAGGAGGATATAATTTTTCTCCATTTTTTATTAGCTCTCATGTTTACAAATGTAGGTGGACTATCCTGTGTCCAAGCTCTGAGTAAAAAGAAGTAGGAAAACACTGCTGTATAGAACCAGAAAAATAGCATCGTTTTTGTGAGAGATCTCAGCAATTTTACTTTTACTGGAGTCATGAAATCTTTTTGTAATTGTGACAAGCTTGTAGTGTTCCCCTACCCCATCTCTGTAGGAATTCCATGCATTAGTATGCAGAGGCATAGCTTAAGTTGGCCAACAGTAAGAGACCATCCTTGGCTTATTTTTCCTTGGGGACTTCTACACTACACAAGCTTTCTGTTCCACCTTTGCATTTCCTTCTGAGGACAAGGGGCTGAAGTCTGCAGGATAACCAGCAATACCCAACATGGCTCTGGAGAAAACTGCACTGCTTTTGAACACCAGGAGCAGTAAACATCTGGGGATCATTTGAAACTGTAGCTGCTCACTCATTATGGAAGGCATGAAAGAAGCAGTTAATGTTTCTTTTCTGGGTTGGGAATTGATCTTTATCACCACTTTCCCTAACCTGTATTAATAACAATCACCAGGGACAGGAGAAGCACACATACTTTAAAAGGCAGCAGTAGTTGCCCTAGGTCACGGAAGTAAAGGAGGAATTTGGATCTGAGTTTTTCTTGTTTTCTATCCAGAAGCATGAACCTTTTTTGCTGGAAGTCATTTTTGTGTGAAGTTTGCAGCTTCTCAGGATACATAAAAATAAATCAAGTTAACAAGAAGAAGAAAGAAAAAATCCCTTCTGTAAGGCCTCAAAAATTATTTCTACACTATACCTAAAAGAACTGTAATTATTTTTTCTTTTTGTTTTTTTTCCCAGGCCTTTCAATTTTTAATTTAAGGTAGAAGTATATGAGAAGGTTGTTCTTGCTTCCTGTAACATTTGGTCTAATATTTTCTATAGCCTTTGTTGAAATACTGCCTTTACCATGGACCAAGTTGTTTCAGGAGCTGTTCCATCTGCCACTCAGAATATTCCACTCCCATCAGTAGAATGAAGCCTTTTTAGGTCTTTCAATGCAGAGCCACAAGACTGAAGGGAAAAAAACCCATGGGAATCTTTTTAGGAGTGTAAATGAACATTGAGGTTCATACTGTGAAATGATTACCAAGAGAAGTGTGAGGTGCTGCTTTTGCTGATGTAGTGGAGTAATGCAAGTACCAGTTTAAAATTTTACAAGCTCCTTTAGCTGGAACATGACCTCAAACATTGCCATCTCAACAATCTAGCAGATCCTGCACATCTCTATGTGCCTTGGGGATGTTGAGGTCAGGAGAATTTTACTTTTCTTAACTTTGGGGAGGTAGTAATGCACAGATATAAAAGGCAATGCAAGATATTCATGATGGGGGAGATTTTCTAAACTTTTCTTGACTATTTTTATATGAATTTTTTTGCACCGGTATGGCAAGGCAGATTTCCAAAGCAGCATACTTGAGATAGATAGATAGATAGATAGATAGATAGATAGATAGATAGATAGATAGATAGATNTAGATAGATAGATAGATAGATAGATAGATAGATAGATAGATAGATAGATAGATAGATGCTGCAGTTATATATTGAATATATATAGGTTGAATCCCTTGTGATGCTTTGAAAGGGTACATTTGTATGGATAATAAAGTAGTTACTTTCCTTGTTCACTGATTTTTTTTTTTGACAAATAGAACTACAAAAGCATTGCTTTCCATAAGATAGAAACAAGGCCTCCATTTCATCCTTCCTTCCTTCCTTCCAAACAGGTTATTTCTTTGTTGCACCTGGAAAGCATGCCAGAATCCCAGTTGATAAAAACTGGATTTCAGTGAAGTCAGAAGGGAACATGAAATCATCGAAGGAACAGACCACATAGAAACCCTATAGCACAAGTAAGGGAAAGGTTCTTATCTGTCACAGACTAATTGGCTGGGGCCTACTGTTTTACATATCAGATGTCTCCCTGCTGCTCAGAGAATCTTGAGTGAAGTAAATCAGTGCCAGAAATAATTTATCCTTGTATGTGTTTATGTGTCCACAGATCACAGGGTGGCCTGCTTCCTATCCACTACAAGCATCACCCCGATTTAAAGAGGATGCTTATGCATCTGTGCTAAAGCACAAAGTGCTTGCAGACTTAGGCCCTTACTCCTCTTTATTGGGTCACATGTGGGTGAGGCTTCTCTTAAGTGCTCCATTATTTTGGAAGTCAGTTTAATGACTGCACACTGTACAAGTTAAAGCAATTAGATGTAATGCATGATGAACATTATGACTTCCAAATGTTCACATGTAATGCATGTCAGATTTAAGATGGAAAACAAAACAAGCCCCTCAAGGTTGCAGTCTGCTTTTTAGAAGAGGCACATGTTGTAACCTCAGAACCTAAAAATATCAGCTGTTTTCTGTGCATGATGAGAACAGTGGAGTCTGTGCCATATTCTGTCCTTTATTTCCTGGAATCTGGCTGCAGTAATGATCAGATGTGTGTTTCTGCCAAGTGCAATTGGCATTTGATCCACCTTCAGACCAGTGAATTGATTTGTGGTTTTTTTTTTTTTTCATCATGGCATATCTCATTCTGACATAATTTTTGTACAGGATATGTACATAGATATGTAAATAAGGAATGACATTTTCTAAAATTCATTTGTGGCTGCTCTTATATTACTTTTAGGCAACAGGAAATAATAGACACCAAATGAGGTCAAGGACCATTGTACTCTCATACTTTTGTGAAGCATTTAAAATCAACGTACTCTGGACTCGTAAAAGAAGCAGATTTATACCTTCCTAGAAGGAAGAGCAGAAGTGACCAGTCACTGTTGCCAAGAACAATTTACCTTTGTCAGAAGAACCTCTCAAGGAGCCCAGGTACTCTCATTTCATGTCCCACACAGATTTCCTATCCTATTTTATGTGTGTTTGATTCTGCTGTTTTTATCCACTGCTGGTGCCTTCTTTATTATACAGAGTGCTAATTTTTTTTTAATCATGAGACTGTAGATGTAAATTGAGCCTGAGCCATTCAGGAATTGCTTCCCTGTCTCTTCTGGCTCATCTTTTCCTTCCACAGAGGCAGTGGCACACAGGAACCAGATAGGGCTAAAGACAGTGATAGCAGCTGCCTCAAGTGTCAAACACTGGTCTGTTTTTATTCATGCCACCAGTTCAGTTGAGGAAAAGTTTCAAATAAGCATTATTAAATATTAAAAGGGCAACAGGGAAGCCTGTTTGAACCACTCAGATGTCTCCAACTGGATGTTTTGGAATCATTCCTTGCAGGTGAACTTATTTGTATGAGAAATATGCCCTAAGGCCCTGAAGTTTTGCGTTTTCTCAAAATATGTTAACTGTGGTTTTGCTGAGGATTGCAATATTTCTTGAAAAGTTTATATGAAAAGTTTGGATTTGTTTTTTTTCCTACACCTACAGAAATGTCATATCTGTTCTGAAGCAAATCAGCTTCCTAGGAGCTTTACAACTATTCATGTTAGTTCAATGTAAGTTCTGTGGAATACTGCCATCAGATTCATAGACCAACAGTACTGAAACAAGGCATTTGAATATTTCACTTGGAAACAGAACATTTTACATATTGAAATAAACTTGCATGTATGTAATTTAATTTAATAGAAGACTACTGTGATTATAGGTAAAGGTGTCCAACAGGATGAAGCAAATGAAAGAGTTTTTATTTTGCTATTAGCTTATGATGTGGTTGGTATAAATTGCTTTTGTTAGTTTACTGACAAGGGTGGAAAGAGGGTAAGTACTGGGAGATTAATTTAAATCTAGCTCAGAAGAATTAGACGCAGGAAAGCAACTTCAAGGTGTCTGGCACATATCAGTATTTTATTTGATTATAACCAAAATTTTGCACATGTATTCATAAAACACATTTGCTGGGTTTCCTTTTAAGTTTCAGTTTGTTCTTTTTGTTAAAACCTGTAGTAGGTCAGAATTAATGCTGGCCATTTCCTTTGCTAATGACCTCAAGTATACTCTCTTTAAACCTAAGTAGATGCATTTTTAAAAAAGGGCGTGAGGCTTTTCTAGCAGTATTAAGATGATATACAGATGACACAAGAAATGGCATTTTAATTTCTGTATCTACATCTGTATTAGGAACTGCAATAAGCCTCCAAAGAATTATTTTTAAACTACTGCAGAATGTATTTAGTGTTCATAAGCAAAACATGACATATTTACCTGGAGATAGTCTTTGTACATCCATCTGAGTGTTATGTGGGAGATTTGAAAAAAAACCCCACTGATTATAGGAATGTAAGAGAACCTGAATCAGATTTTTTAACAACTATTTAGCGTCACTCAGGGTTTCCTGGTCAATCTTTCTCCATTTTGACAGAGAGGAAGAAACATGATGATCCCTTCTTTTAAGTAAGATTTTGGAGTTTATAAGCTGGTTGCTTGCTTTCTGTATTCGAAGGTGGCTGACAGGGTGGTAGAAGAATTTGTCAGCGATCTTGGCATGAACCTCAGGGATCTGGGCATTAGGGACATCTCTGTGTAAAGTATTTGTGTTATTGGACAGCTTGAAGGCATTTTCATGCTACAGAGTTATGTTACTGGACATCATCTACCCACTTAGGTGTTTATCATAATCTGTAGAGAAGTCTCAAGCTTTGATTTCTGAAGTATTTTCCTAAAATAAGAAAAAATCTTCCACAGTAGCAGTATAGAAACAAGCTTTGAGGATTTCTCCCTCACGATGGGTGCAGGGCTGTATTTCCCATCCCCTGTTTCTGAGTCCCAGCTAATGTTCATTCGTGTCCCACAAAGGCCCCCAGACTCAGAGCAAAGCAGAGACTAAATGCATCAAAGGCCTTTTTGTGAAAATATGGACAATGCTATAAACCAACCTTGTGTTAACCTACCCAAGAACAGTGGACAAGAATTCTGAATGCCAAAATATAGAGAGATGTGTGAAAGGGAAAACTTATACAAAGGTAGGCAGGCTGAATAAAACTATTTATCTTTAAGCCACACAAGTCATGGTAATTAAATTAGGTCAGGCTGGCTATAAAGCTACAAAAAGCAGGCTGTAACTAATTTAGAGAGAGACAGAGAAGACCTGAAAAGAGATTGACAGCCCCCTATTATTTTTTATCTAATCAAGACAACAAAATGTAAGAAAGAGAAAAAGAAAAAGGAAAATAAAAAGAAATCTCATGTTGATTTATCAAGATTTTCTCTCAAATCATTAGGATAGACAAAAGCATGTAGTCACATCTTTGATGTGTGAAGGCTTGCACATTGTTCTTAGTGCTAACTGAGGGTTACATGCATATTTTACCCTTGAGAAAAACGGAATAATTGAATACCTTAAAGTTCAGAAAATGGTGGAAAGCCCAACAAAGAATAACACGATCAGATTCTTATCATTACAGCATCATAGCAGTGAATCTTCCTGGGCATCCATATCATATGCTGCCATGTGAAGAGAAATCCTAAATATCTGTGAAAAGAGACAAACAGACTTTTATTTAAAACCATTTCTTCATAAACCTCACCTGCCAGTTTGTGTAAACATCTTTTTTAGAAAATGGTTTCAAATATTTGCTTTGAATTGGAATGTGACAGCTTGTATAGTATGTGGGAAATACAATTTTTGAAAGTTAAGAAGGGAAAGATCAGGACTTTATTTATAGTATGGATCCAGTCTCATTAAACAAAGTTTAAAATAATATTTCAGTTGATTTCTAGGATAGTTTTCATTCTCCAAGTGATTAGAAAAATTAGCATTCTAAGGCTGTCTGGAGAGTAAAGAAGAGTGTGTGAACAAAAAGGGGGAAGGGTGCAGACAAAAAGCCCGGCTTGGTTTGTGTTGTTGTTTAATAGCAAACAACCCTTTCCCACCCTGATTCTCTTTTATGCCTGTTTTAGTTTTAAGTAACTTCCAAAGGTTTTCCAGCAGCAGATGACACTCAGTCACTACATTCATCTGCAATAAGATATGAACTTTGCCCTGTGAAGAAAATATTTGAAGTTTCAACACAATTAAGGGTTGCAAATTCTCTGTGAAAATGGAAATTCCCTCCCATTTCTACCAATAGGTCCCCGAGGGTGAAGTTTTGACCTCAGTGAAGTCAATGGAACCTTCACTCTCTTTCATTAAGACAAGAGCCATCCTTCATCACATCCTGCCTGCACTTGCAACAATGAAATGTGGAAAGGAGAAACTCTTTCCTTGGGGTAGTGCCATGAGGTAACATCTTTTCCAGACAATGAGAGAGTCTTGGAGAGATGATCAGAAAAGTTACACAGAATTGCACAAAGTCAGAAATGGGGAGCAGGCAGGGGAACAGCAATATGGAGCATTTCTCCTGCAGGAAAATGTAGTAGACAGAGCATAAACAGAGTGGAGTTGTCATTTTCAGAGCTGAACTGGCACCACCCAGCAGGTTCGTTTCTGTTTGAGAGAAGATGAAGCTCTTGCCTTTCAACCTGAAGTACACTCAAAGCTTCTCATCAGTTGAGAGTCAGAATTTAACCAAAATTTGCAAAATTAACTAACAGACCTTCAGAGCATTCGCCCAGAATTTGGCCCAAACACAAGCTCCCTTACTTGAGATCTTACTTAAGTAACCTTTTTGTGTACTTAATGTTTAAGGAAACACAGTCCAGCTCAGAATAGGGAATGGCTGAGGAACTGCTACCAGGTGCATAGTCTGCTAAAAATCAATAGCCAGAGCATAATATAGAACCAGACTTTTAAAGACAGACCACACAACCAAGTCTGAACTCCCAAGATTTCAATATAGCAATTTATTGCTCTATGCACTGTTCACATGCAGCCAGTATGAACCAAGGGACTGCATTAAACCTGTTGGGTTTCGACAGATTTGCTTTTACTTCATTTTTATTGTGTATAGGTAAAAGGAGACCTGCCAGCCTACTATAGATACAGGATCTATGGGATTTGGACTGTATCTTATGTTTTACTGTATTTCTTTAAAAAGAACCCTTCTATTTTACTAGAAGCTGTAGTTTCTTTTTTTGTTGTTTTTCTGTTTTAGGCTTAAGATAAATTGGAGGTGACACAGAGTAGTGGAAGAGCAACAGCCTTTAGAAGCCCTCTCCAAAATTAGAGTTTGGGAAATACTTTCCAAACATCTGCATGAACAGTGTTACATCAACCTTCCAGCAGTCTGGTCAAAAAGAGTGTTCTTTAATCTAAACCACGCTCCTTGGGATTTCTTAATGTAGTTCATTGTTCATTTTCTTTTTATATTTTGCCAGTGAGAAACTGCCTAGTGGTCCTTACCTCTGTGTCCTTTCCACTAACTGTTTCTTTTAGTCCTGGCATGATGCTGTACATTTTCATTGCACAGGGATCTCCTCAAACAAAGGAAAATTATGAAACTGTCAGATCAGATTTCATATATTGCTCTTGGCATTGCACTCACTAGACCCCGTACAAAGTGAATTTTGAAAGCCTCTGATCTTTTATAACCATTTCCAGTCTTAAACATTCTCAAACATTTTAAAGTTCCTCATCTGCAGTCACTGGGAATCGGACTATGAAAGCTGAGGTAATTTGGATATTTTCTTTCTGCAAAGACATAGGGAGTGATCCATTACATCCATAAATCATTTCCAATGTTTCATTATTCTTTCTGCTATACTTCTTATTGTTTTATTAAGACTCTGAATGTATTTCTTTCACTTTTGTTTTTTTTCTCTTTCCTGCTAGGGATAAATGTTGCTAAAATCAAGGTGCTTAGATGTGCCTGTGGGAATGAACACTGACAGCAGGTTCAGAGTGGTGAGCTCTGCTGGGTCTTGTGGTACCATAAACCAGATACGTCAAGGACACAAAATCCTTTCTCTCCTCCCAAGCTGCTGTGTTAGTCTGGAAGCCTAATGACAATGCATTAGCACCTCAGTTATTAACCAGCCTGTGGGCTGGGAGAAGTGTGAATTTTCTTCACTGTTGTGTTCCTTCTCAGTTTAGGGAGATCAACCAGACTGAAGAAATGCTGACTTTTTGAGGATTAACTAGAAGATCCCTTGACACAAAATCCTGTAAGTTTATTTGTACAGGAATTCCCTTGGCCAATTCAAAAGGCCAGACAGAGGATTCCTAGAGCTGAAAGCACAAGCCATGACAACTACAGTCTAAATAAGGTGAAAATGCTGAACTTACCAGAGAACACAAACAGACAGCAATTCCAAGTTACTTGTGGCAGTGTAACTCAGCAGTTGCTTCAGAGATCAATCACACACAGCTTCTTTGGGAAAAAGTAAGTTTGCTGAAACAACTGGCAGAGATGACAGGTTATTCAGATGTCTTTTCTGAATGCCAAAAAACCAAAAGCATACTGCCTTTAATGCTTGTGTTTCAAACAACTTGCATCCACTTCTGAATCCCCTCACACCTCTCCTTCACTCACATGAACACTTTAAACAGGGAGCTACTTTGTAAATCTCTCAAAAACTTCGGATTGCACTTTTCTTATCTGTACCATTCACAACCAAGTCAGAGTAGAATAACTGTGTAACTTTGTTACAAATACAGTAGACTTTTTGACTGCTGCTGCCACTGTTTCCAAACCAGTTCCTTAGTAGCCTTTCCATCCTGACAAGGAGATGAGTAACTTTCTTAGAAGGATTATTTTTATCCTTTCTGTTTTTCAGTTCCTTTCCATTTTTCTTGGCTGCCTACTTGACTGCACAGCCTACTGCTCAGTTCCCTCTGCCTTCCAGAGCTTAGATTCAAGTCTTTGCTTGTCTGCATACCAAGTGTTTCTTTTGACTGATCCTGTTATCAGCTCATAGCCTGGTATTTTTCAATTTCAGGTAGTATATTCAGGTGACATATTATATTTCAAAGTAGCTACGTTCATTAATGTTTAGAACTTTGTACATCATGATCCTGAAATGATGAGTAGAGTTTCCTTCACTTTTTGTCTTCATCATGATGACCCTTCCTACCTCCATCCGGTGTTTGGTTTATTTTAAATCAGATGGGTGTTTCTTCTCTCCATACTGAAATACCATTGGTCTATTGGTGTTAAGTCTTACAAGTTCAAGAGCTTCTCCAGCCCAATGGTATACCAAGAGTATGGCTGGGTTGAGTTGGGACATTATATACTGGGAATAAATCCGCATGGATTCTCCTGAGAAGAGACTCTGATGGTCTCTTTCTTATTTTAGAGAAAATTCCAAATTTAGCTCAGCTGTTTTTCCTCCACTGGAAAGATATGTGTAATGTCTGAGAAAAGGGCATTAAAACATTTTTCCTTAATAAGGCTTGTGGATAACATTGCCTATGCAGGTCTTAACAGCAAGCATAAAGAGGCCATTGCCTAGAGAAACTCTGCACCTCATTAGTTAGTTTTATCTTTCCTTCAAATAAGGAAAAGCAAAAATCTGACTGATATGCCCATCCAATGCTCTGTGAAAAAAAATAGCTCTGCAGACAGACCATTCCTTCCCTCACAACAAAGTCAAACAAAGAGAACTCATGCATTAACTTTTTCAATTTTCAAAGAAGAAATCCTATAATTGAACTAAGAAATGTTTTAGATCTAGAAAATGGGATGCTTTTTGCTTTTGGAGGCAAAAAATAAAAGTGCCAAAGAAAGGACAGTGCACAGAAATAGGGCAAGTTTATCAGTGCATGCAGTGTGGAGGAAAGTAGTCATTAATTAATGAAAAGAAAATGTTTTAGGGGAGTATTCAGGTGTTTAACAGAAGCTTTGCTCAAAGTTATGTGGGCAGAAAATCTGTGAGGTTTGCTCAGAGTGGTTCACCTGGTGACCAAGCACATCAGGGAAGCTGGTGCACAGCACCAAGTTAAGGATGGAGATTATTGCACTGTTTAACCTTATCCTCAGGTCAGGCCCTCCTTGCTCCATTAGCTGTCATTTGGTTTCCTCCCACTCTCAGAAGCCCTTAAGACAATGTGAAAATAAAAGGGTTTGTTGTGCATGGCTGGAGCTTTGATCTCCTGAAATTTAGCAAAGCAAGGCAGCCCGAAAGTACTGTGGCATGGCAGGGGCAGCCCTGGGATCTGGGACCCCACCTCTTGTTGTTGGGACTTCTGTCATGTTATTGGCTGGTAAAAACAATAATTTCAACTCCCAGAAGTAAGATTCTCACAAAACAATCAGTGAACTGAATTCTATTTCATTTTTTAACATTTTTTGGAAGTGCTCCACTACAGTTTAGAAGAAGAAGAAGGGAAAGTGTTATGCAAAAGAAAAGCTGGACAACAAGGCACAGGGGAACATGTGGCCAGCACACGTTGCTCTTGAGCTATTTTCAGCTGGAGTATGGGCCTCAGGAGTATGGGATAGATTCCAGTATCCTGACAGTATCTTACTTTTCTCTGGGATCCTCATATAGAATTCTCTTAAGTGGACAGTTTTTGTTTAAGTAAAATACTGCTTTGCTTTGCTTTGATGGTTTAAGACATTTTATCACTAGAGGTGGTCTTGAGTATGTTCCTTAAACTGTAACTCTTGGGACCACCTCATTCCTTCTAGCTCTTACACTGAGCAGGAATGTTACAGCATAGCACAGCTCAGCACTACACGCTCCATTAAAGGAGCTTATATAGCATCCTATAGGCATAGAGGTCCAGTGGGAACCTTTGGCAGACACAAAAATACTTTGGAAAACTGTGGGAATGCTGATGACCTGACAGTGATTTATATTTTTGCATTAGAAAAATAAACAGTATGGCAGAACCTGTCAAGGTGGATAAAACAAAAATTTGCCAGTAACTGTGCTTCGCAGCTTTCCAAACCGCTGGCCCAGTGGTTAGCCCAGGCCTCTGTATCATCCAAACCTTCATAAAAATTTATTGCAGATGGGTACTAAGAACCTTCAGGAAAATCCTTTGCTGTTTTGCTGTTTCAACAGCATCTCTGCCTTATGATTGTCTTGCAGTAACTTTGTCTCCCCTCCCCCAGCAGAAGAGATCTTCTCCAGCCCAGCGTGGTTTAATCCTCTCTTACAAATGGCAAAGGAAAGAATTTATTGGCCTATCTGGGACAGCCAAGGGATGAAGTACCACAAAGCTGTGTATGAACAAGAGAGACTTAAATCACACTTGGAATTGCAGGTATAGTTTCAGCTGCTGTGCAAAGAGCCCTGTTCTCAGCCCAGGTATTTCTTTGCTCTGAGGCCTGCCCCATATATCAGAACAAGACAGTTTTGTGTGATTTGGCTGTTCCTCTGCTATGTGTTCATCAGTATATCAGACCTGGACAGCGGTGTGATTTGGAGCTACCTGAGGGCTGGAGCAGTGGGGCAGTGCAAAGGCACAATGGGGACCAGGACTTGGCCAGGGCTACGTCCTTCTGTACCCGTCAGTGAGCAGAAAGGCTCAGCTCCCAGCTCAGCTGGACTCGCCATGCCAAAAAACCTCCTCTCGCAGAGGCAGTGCCAGCACAGACCTGGCACTGGGAGCCGTGCTCTTGTTCCCCATTAATGCGTTCCCGGGCGCCAGGGGAGCTGCCGTCAGCACCAGCCAGGGGCAGCCTGCGCACCCTGCCGGCAGCGCTGGGGCAGGAGCTGAGCCGAGCGAGCGGTGCCAGTGCCTGTGCCAGTGCCTGCAGCAGCTCCGAGGGCCGAGGGAGCAAAGAGAGCTGGTGAGTGGCCTGTGCGGGTCTCCCCTCGCGTGCCATGGCCCGGCTTGACACAAAGCCTGCCCTGGCAGGGAACAAACCCCAGCCCAGGCTCTGAGGGAAATCAGCCGTGCCTTAGCCAATGGTGTGCAGGCTGTACCTTAGAGAGACATGGTCCCAATGCCCTGTGTCCCTCTGACACAAGTACCTGCCTATGTTAACACTTAAAGGTGACCAGTCCAAACCTTACTGACCTCAAAAGGCCTGCACAGACTCAGGATGGGCACCAGAGTAGTTCATTTGCAGAACTGGGCTCTTGCCTAGCCAGATGTGTCATCATGTGTCATCACAGAGCTAGGAGTTGGAGGATGACATGGTAATTTAGCCTGGGATAACATGGAAAAGAAGGCTTTTTAAACCAGAAAAAGCATGACAAGCATGTACAATCATTTTGAGAACTAACTGGCATTCCATAATGAATGGCATGAGAACAAATTTTCTTACTAAAAACACTGAAAAGTGTAAAATATCCGTGTTTAATGGCAGGCAATACAACAAGTGCAAGAGTTAACCAAGTATCTGATTCAGTTATACATGTCCTGAATCAAGACAGAATGTATAGAGACATGTTAGTATGATGTTAATATTATAACAATTTTCATTGATGAAGAGATTACAGATACAAAGAGATAATCCCTTATCTCATAAGAGAATGCTTTTTGCTGTGCTATTAAGGTACAAATCTTAAGAAGTTTTACATGCCCTGTGAAGGGTGCTTTGTGCCTTGCTGGCGACAGTAGGTTAAAGCTC
>JACBWW010000468.1:0-35159 GCA_020086605.1 Lanius collurio | reverse complement strand
CAGACTTCTCTTCACGCTGCTTTTCTTTCATTGTCTTCCCAGGCTCTACTCAGAGCTCACTCTACTCATTTGAATGAATCACCCAGTTATGGCATGGCAGCTGAAAAATCCTCATAAGAATAATGTTTTCTTCATTGAATTAAAAAAAATGACACAATACCCATTAAACTGACACTGGATAGTCATGCTATAGGACATGAGATGTTTCATGTTTTACAAATGATTAGCATCAAAATCTCTCTGTAAAAATAGTGACAATTGCAGCAGTTACGCCATCTCCACTGTGTGTCTGCACACCATGTAAGAGCAAAATCAGCAGAGGATGTTTATGGTAGTTCTAAATATGATTTATCTGTTGATTCTCCAGCATTCATATGTCTCAAGCCTCCAAACCAATTAAGTTATGCCACATGACAAATAACCAAAAACATCCTTAACTGGATGTAACCCCACATCCAGAATAACAGAATGTGTGGATTTGAACATTCTAGTTAGCTGGCTCAAAGGGATCAAAGAGTTGATTGCCTGGGAAAGGACGGGAGCTGTAAGGGTTAACTTGTGGGCACAGTCGTGTTCTTTTGCAATAAAACACCAAACTTAATGACCATCAAATCATGGTTGCATGATCTGAGGTTTGGAAAACTTAGATGCATTCAATTGCTTTCTCTGATTAGGTCTGTACTTATTTGGCATTACCAGAGATATCTCAATCCCTAAATAATTAACCTACAACCAATACATATGAAATTGCCTCACTAAGCTCACTATCCAGGACTGTTTGCTGTTAAATTAGTAGAATAAATAATTTACACCAAAAAAGTGTGCACAGGATAGTGCCAATAAACCTGGGGGAACTTGTTCATTATTTGCAAGAAAATTGGATGAAACACAATTCCCCAAGTACAAGCCATTCTGTAGAGTAAAAGGTGTATTAGTATTATTGCAGCATGTAGGGAACAAATGAAGCCTCTTGACTGTTCTCTTCAGAGTGTGCTCTGTTCATTAGCTTTTTCTCTACAGCTGTACATAAACACTTGCAGTATGCTGTGCATATGAGAACATAGGAGACTGAAAGTTTGCACACAAAGTATATTTTTGTAGAAAAAAAATTTGTAACAATATTATAGTTTTATCGTCGCTCATTTCTGAATAAGCAAGGAACTAAAAAATAGTATTTAATACTGAAATGATGGCTGTGCATAATTTGGAAAATCCACAAATATTTTTTTCTGGTGGCAAAAGTCACTGTTGCTCACTCCAAATTCTCAACAAAAGTGCTCTGTAAATTTGTAATTCGCCGGATTTTTATCATTTTAAGATCACTACAAAATGAAGTGTTGATAAAAGTTATGTCTTGTAAAAACCCATCTCTGCACGGTTACTCCTATAGACCTTGCTCCAACACATAATGAATCAGTCAGCATCTTTGCACTAATGTCCCTGGGAGCTGGAGCAGGCCCTGCTGGCTAAGAAAAACAATCCTGACTCTTTGTTGAAACACCAAAAACAGTTTAAGAATAGTTAGTCAAAAGGCACGTTCAGAATTCACAACTGAAAACTGACATTTGGAAATAAATAAATAAAATTAACCGAGAACAGTTTGGCACAGAAAGTGGTGCTGAGGCCAAAACAAAGTTCATGACTCGTGTGGGCCCATCTCCCAACAGGTCCTGGAGAACTGCGAGCTCCTGTACTCCAACTGCTTGCAGCGCTCCAAGGAATGGCTTTCCCTGCTCAGCAGGACAGAAGGAAGAGACTCCTCCTTTTTGCACGGAAGCACAGCTCCCCTGTCCTCCCTGGGCCACCCTGAGGAGAGGGCTGGGCAGTGCCCCGGCCCGAGGAACAAGCTCCGAGCACGGTCTGCCCTTCCAGCTGGGATTTTCTCCTGGAGATCCCAGCCTCCTGCTCTCCCTGCAGGCCAGGGCCAGAGCCACAGACACATTTGCCCGAGCCAGGCAAGGTGCAGCAGAGTGCCAGGCTGGATCCAGCCCCTTGTCTGAGTTAGAATCAAATGCCAAGGCTCAGCCTGATTTGTGGTGGTGTGCTGGGTTTTTTTGTTACTTGACAGCAAGTATCCTGGGACATGTTTTTTGACCTCACTCTGTATTCATGCTGAAAACAAACAATCTCTTTATAAAACCCCAAACATTTCTCCTTAGATTATGAATCATGTAGTTGCATGACCTGTGTCCCAATGCTTCCTGCAATCTGTCTTATTTAATACTGAAAGAAATCATAGATATGAATGCCAGCTTGCCTGTTTTTCTAGAAAACAATACTGGGAATACCAATTTCACTTGTCTTTATCCCAAAACAACAACAACAACAACAAAAATTCAACAAAAAACAGGTTAGCCATGTGGAGTAAAAGGTGTCTCAGTGTCATTGTTGCATGGAAGGATCAGATAAGCATTTGGTTTGTGCTGTCTCTGAAGACAGCTTTATCCAAATAAAGCACAGTGCATTTTATCATTCTGTAATGGAAAAGACCTGTCACTCTTTGAATATCATCATATGGTCGGTGGCCAGCAGATAATGGACTGTTAAGTGTCAAGGTGACTGGCTTTGAATGTGCACAAAACTAAAAATTATAGACCTGTCATTCCACAGGCAGGCCACAATTAGCTGTCTATGCAACTTGAAATTTCCATTTTGCCAGCTGAATAATCAAGTACACTTTCTCAATACAGATGCATTTTTAGGCTCTTTGCACTTAGGATTTTACCTTTTTTATAAGGATTTTCAAGTAACTGTGCAATGCACTTAGGCAGAGGAGGTTAGGGGTGAACTGCACAGTTATCTCTTCCCCAAATATACACATGAATACATTCACTAATATTTTACAATCAACAATTTTTATGTTCATTTCCTCTCACTATGCTCTACTCTATATTGTTTCTGCCAGAGATGTGGTGCTAAGGAATACAAGCCACACAAAATTCAGAGCTTCAGATTTCCTAGCTGTTTTTTCTATTAGCAACATAATATTCTTTTTCTACATTTCTCTACCAGTCCACCCTGATATGAGTTAATAATGCAACCTGACTTAGAAATAATATATGTTTTCTATGGCCAGCTTCAGAAAGGAAAATTATTTTCTTTTGGGAGAATTTTTTTCTATATCACTAACAAACGTTTAAGGTGGTTTTGGCAAAGACATTTTATCTGCTAAAAACAGCAAAGATAAGTAGAGTGATATATCCAGAATGACTCTTAGTCTCTGCTTGGAAAGTAAAGAAGTAATGCAATCAAAAGAGTGCAGAATCCCAGGACATAAATTAATGTATGTACTGAGGCCCTTTTTGTCCTGGACAAGTAGCAAGCATTTGATATCTTATAAGCCATCCTGCACTTGAGAAAGAAATTGCTAACAACATTGTGCCTGAACATGAAAATAAATAAGACAAAATTTTGGGTTTATAAACAATGTACCATCAGGACAATTGCTGCTTCAATGCCTTTTTGATATGAAGTCCTTTCTAAAGAAATTTTATTGCAAATGTTTTGGGGTTGGGGTATTTATTTTTCCTTTTTTAGCTTAGCCAAAGCCACTTGGAATAATAGAAATACATCTGGGATCATCACTGGACATTGAATCCAGCTGCACTACGAAGCCTTCCATTTTTATAGTGTTTCATATATTGATAAAGCCTTTACATGCAGTCCTGGGAGGGACAGGGGAACTTTGATTATCTAAAGAGGGCTGCTGATCACCGAAGTCTATGGCTGAGCCTGTAATTAAACGGCATATGGGCTGAAGAGATGACTGCCTCAAGTGACAATGGCTTGAGGAAGCCCTGGGCTTCCCTCAGACCCACGCTCATTTCCTTTTTCACAGCACAATTTACTCTTCCCTCATTTGCCCCATTTAAGTGCTCCCCCATCCTTTTTTGATGATGACTTTTAAGAGCAGTTATTTGAACAGTATAATTTACAGCAAGTCATGAAAATAGCTGTATGCACAAAGCTGAAGACATGGCAAATTACAGCGACAGAGCAGGAACAAGAGGTTGGGGGGAAGCAGAGGGGAAAGTTCTTGAATTCACGTTGCAGAACTACACTGTTAGCCTGAATTTGCTCTCTGCTTTTTCTCCTCTCTCCCTCTAGAAATAGAGGGTTAGGCCATTAGAGAATTCAATTGGTTCCAGATGGACCCTTAACCCAGTTCTTCTAATAAAAACATTTTCCTGTTAAACAACCTGTGTCACATGGAATAGATGAAATTCATCTTTAGTATACTGCCACTGAAGCCTGGAAAGACAAACCTAAAGTATGAGGATCTTTATCTCAAATATAAAAGGGTAATGCAACAATGATTTATCCCACAATTAGGCAGTGGTAATTAAAAAGTAGTACTGGAAAAGACATATAGTGTAAGACATAGACATAGTACTAGAAGAGACATATAAGAAAAGTTATTAAAAAATAATATCTGTCTTTTTAAAAGGCAGTGGTCCATTCTGAACTTTTCTATTATATTTTTCGAAAAATCAAAATATAACAGTGTGCCTTCTAAGTATTTTTTTCTGAGCTACTTCCTTTATTAAAATATTTTGTTTCATTTTACTTCTGTTTTTTAATACATAAATCAAAGACCCAGCTTTCTTTGTATAGAAATTGCTGACAAAAATCTTCCAGTTGTCTCATGAGACCACAATCAATCCTTTTTACACGCTAGACCACGACTTTTACTGATCTAGATTAACATTTAAGGTACCTGAAACATAAAAAGAGGCTGTGATTTTGCATTTGGTAGCAGGTTGCTTATGTAGCTCCCATCCTCCTTCCTCGCAGCCTTTGCTCGGCTCCACGTGCCAACCAGTGTTTTGGCTGGCACAGTCGTTTGTGTTGCCATGTAGTCAGCATATATTTTATCTTTTACCAGCTGGATCTATTCCTTGATCAAGTTCACTGTACTGCTGTGCAAACAGTTGTGGCAGCAAAAGCAAGAGCTGGGAACAACCTGCCAGGAGGGGGGCAGATGCCCAAGCTGCCTAAGCTGTGGCTGCAAGTGAATAAATGTTCCCAGTACCACAGCCTGTGTAGGCTGTTTATCCCAGCTCCTCAGAGAGCTCCTCTTTGGTTCCAGATGCGTTGAAATATATTTTATTCACACATCACCTTTGCAAGCAGTACTGCAATTCCCAATTTACAGCTGTGGAACTGAACTGCAATGACTATTTTAAAAGTATCTTCCAGATACTTAAACTGTGAGTACCTAAAATGCTTTCAGAATGAGGTTTTAATTGACCTAAATGCTTTTGAAATTATTTCCTTAAAAAAGCAAGACAGACAGACATGGTTTCTAGGCTAGCATCCTAACCAGCAAGCTGCCCTGGCACTCTTGCTTTGTGCATTTCCTTCCATTTTCCCACCAGAGATGACTGTGATATAATTTATTATGATCATGAAACTGATTATGCATTCTGAAGTCAGCAGATTTACCTTAAAATAACACAGTGCCTCAGTGAAAACCATTACATGTTCACAGTGGAATCTGTCTGGGCAAATGAAAAAAAAATAAAATGCAACTTGCCTCAGATTCCAGCTGCCCTCCCCCAACACGCACACACACTCTCACTCTGTTTTATTCTGTTACTATTTTTGTCCATTGTGGAAATTAAAAATCTTACAGAGTTTGGGTTAGTGGATATTCCCTTCACGTTTCTGTGGGGACCTGTGCTCAGAATGGTCCATTTTTTGTTTGATCCTTTCAGTGCTTTGCTTTGGGAAAAGGGAAGAGCTTTGGCACTGCAGCCAGGAGCGTTTGTGCCATCTCAGGCTATGCAAGCAGCCTGCATGCTTTGCTAGATGCTAGCAGAGGTTTGAAAGAAAATTTAAAAAAATCACACATATACATTTCTCTTTCTAATGTCTCTTCACCTCAGAGGCTGCTCTGTGGCCAGACCATCCACAGAAGGCCGAAATCATTCTTAATTAAACCAGCCTTTGGTTAGACCAGTCACACACACATGCTGCCTTGTAAAAACACTTATTTACTTATTTTCACCAAACAGAGCTTTCCTATGGATGTTTATTAGCCTTGAGATAAGAAAAGCAGTAACATCTCTGGAATTCCTGTTGAGAGCATATGGAAACATCTCAGCACGTCAGTTATTTGGAAACTTAGGAGAAGGGTAAAACAGGGTGAGTAGCAAAATGAAGACAAAGCATTTGCACAGAGGAGTAGATTTTTGAACACAGAACTGTACAACCTCCCCCCGCCTCCATGCTTTTGTTTCTTTAACTAACACTGCTTCTGCAGCTCTGTTCGTGATCTCGTTTCCTGTCCATCCTGGTAGGCTTTTCAAACTGCAAGGGGCAACACTGTGATGCAAGGTATTCACCAGAGCGACTGCTGCTCCTCTCAGTGCAACCTCAAGGAAAAGAATCGCACCAGCACCCCCCGCTGCTGTCTGAGGTGATGTGTGTGAGATGCAGTTCCTCCAGCAGCACTGGATATTATGTACAGCCCGACGATAGTTGGAGAAGTTACCATGACACCAAATCACCCCTGCCCTCCATTTCACTGCGTGGCATTTACATCTCCCTTCGAGGTGAAAACGGAGAAATCAACACATACAGCACTGAATAAGCCTGGACCTATCCTGCCCCACCCGGAGTGTGGCCACTGGCCTCACCGGAGCAGGGACAAGCCCTTTACCCGCACCAAGGCCCACATAACTCTGAACCACGGCAGAGGACTGCGGCTGCTCTGCACACCTGATGGGTGAACTCTGCGCAGTTAAACTCTCGAAGCAGTAACGCTGTCAAGACACTCAGCTGCTAAATGAGGTACAATTAAGCAAAAGATTTTGCTTAATATCTGAGAATGAGAAAATACTTGCTAAAAACTACCGAGGTCTAAGTTCTGCTGCTATTTCACCTCAAAAGCCTTAGGTCTCCAAAATCCCACTGCTGAAGAAATGTGATTTTCTTTCCTGAAGAAGGGGGTACACTTAGACTCTACATAAAATCTAAATAATCTAGTAACTGCACGTGTCAAGTTAATATCACAAACAGGGCAGCGCGATGCATACCAAGCAGCGACGCTGCCTCTCAACCTTACGCAGCGCTGGTGTGTTCCAGCACGGGAAATGCAACCCGCTCGTTTCCCAAGGGGAGCTTGGCAGGACTCCTGAGCCCGAGCGCCCGCGGCGGGGCGGCCCCGGGAGGGACCCGGCGCTCGCTGCCCCGGTGCCGCCCGGCCCGGCGCGGTGAGAGCCCCGCTATCGGCCCGGCCCTTATCGGCGGTGGCCGCCGCGGCCGGGGCCGCCCCTCGCCGCAGGCTCGCCAAGGTCACCGCGCCGGCCGCGCGCGGGATTGGCTCCGGCGCCACGGCGTGTTATTACTGTCTGGTTTGATCGGAGCGGGGGGTGGTCTCCAATCAAACAGAGAAAAGGTCCTGGAGAAGGTAATTAAATCCTGTCAGAGGCAATTATCGGTTCCAGGGCCATGACTCTGGCACTGAATGCAGATGATCTGAAGCTCTATTCTTGTAGAAATTCAAGAGGGCTTCTGGCACGGATCAGTCAGACATAAAGGAAACAGCAGGCTTTTTGCAAACAATGCCGGGCTGTATTTTGAAGCTCTTTGCACATCTTTTTTTTCCTCCCTGTTCTCAGAGTTTGGTTACCACTGATCAAAAATATTTCCTTCTCCCCACATTCTCATTAATTTAATAGATAAGATTTACTTACGTATTATACACGTAATGACAAGCTACATAAGATATCTCGTTCTGAAACACTGCCCACTTAAAATGTCTTTCATCAAGACAAAACCGCTTTAGACAATAGAAGCATATCAAATTATTGATGTTTTACTGGAAAAACCAAAAGCATCAGAATTGGATTATGTATCCAGAAGGGCAATGGCTCATCTCTGAATCCCATGAATGCCAGAAGGGAATAAATAAATGACTACTTCCTACCCCACTATAATGATGCCAACACAAGTGTATCAGAAGTGGCCTGATGTTGAAAAAGACAGGCATTTCACTAGTACAAACAATTCACTGTTTACATTTAGTTCCACAATGCTCAAAGTATTATTTATTGTATATTTTTTTATTTTACTCTGATATGACAAACCCATCTGACAAAGAAACCCCCCCGCTTTTTACCAGAGATTGAAAATACCATACCAAAATTTAAAAAAAGAAAATAAAATCTCACAGTTCTTTATCAAAAGCATTTTCCTGATTTTACACAAGACCTTTTTTAACTCAAGTCTCCATCAAGTTATTATTTCAGAGCCAGATTACAAGCTCAGCTGTGACACAGTAAATCAGGATTGACACCATTAAAGTGCATCGAACTACTTTAGCTTTTACGGAGAGCAGAGGCAGGGCCCCTGTCTGTCACAGCCTGGGCTGCAATCACTGCCACATCCAGGCACAGGGAAGGGAAAAAGCTGGAATGTGTGAGAGGGCTTGTGGGGAATCTCCCTCAAACTGCAACCACAGGCCTCCCTGAGCAGGCTTCTCTCAGTGGCAATACGTTCTGTTCCAAATTATTTATACTCATCTCAAAATATTATTCATTTGATAAAAAAATACACGTTTACTAAGTCTTTCCTTTCTTGAGAGTTCTGATTTGCTGAACTGACTTTGTAAACTGCTGTTTAAATACAAATATTGCTGCTGCTAAAACGTTTCCCACACTATTAATGTGAGTTCTCCATTATTTCTGCAAGGGCCCTGGGGTTTTTGTCCGGTCAGTTCCCTGGCTCTCCCCGCAGAGGCCATGCCCTTGCATGGCATCATTTCATTTCATATGAATGCACACCTGGAGAGAGGGGATTATAGCTGCCATTTCACATTTCCTCATGCAGATAAGGCATGGGCCTGGTTGAAAGAAATGAATTAAAGCTTTTCTTTAACATTTCAGTCACCTCATAGTGTAGGAAGAAGGTGTGTTTGCGTGTGTGTGGTGGGTCCTATAATCGCTAAGGAGGCAACAGATTATTTCCCCTCACGAGCAAGCACAGCAGAGGGAAAGACCTTTCTCCCTCAGACCATGCCTGGAGGCAGGTCCTTCTGTCAGCCTGACCCACAGCTCGCTTGGGGTCCTGCTCCTGCATCATCATGGAGCCTCACAAGTGTCTGCTTTTGACCAGTGAGCCCACATTAAGAAAACTCAAGAAAGAAAATTGCACAGAGAAACATAAAGGGAGAGATGCTCCCATGAGTCTAACAGCTAAAACTCATATTCCATGAGAGTTTATAAATGCATATGAGTGCTTTCAGTCACAGCGAGGAGGGCAATTACAAGTGTGGTAGCAGAGGAACATCTAAGACCTTATAATTCACTCATTCTTGAATTTCAGTGCAAGATTACTGTACAGAGGCATTTCAGTTGGTGATAACCACCACAGTAGTTTCTGGAATTCAAGGCATTTGTCAAGGGTTGAACGAAGCATGAACTTGGTTTACACAACTGTCAGCTGTCAGGGAATGACTCCTTCAGTCACCTCCAGCCGCCAGCAGGGTCTAAGTGGTGACACACTGCCTATCACAAACTAGTCAGGCCTTCCCTCATGCTTAGTAGTGGCACATTATCCCCTTGAACCTTTTGGGAAAAGTAAAATTTTGCTTCTGTCTAGTGTCTATGAAGGAACATAATGCTGATCCTGATTCTGAAGAATAGTTTTTGAGCATAAAATGTCAAAAAAGACCACTAAATAAAGCATTGACTTTACAGTGCCCTCTCTGTCCCAGCGCTGTGGTAACACAGACCCTCATCTGTGACACTTTAGATCCTCAGCCTTGTCAGCATAAACATGTGCATATTCCTGAACCATTTTACAAAGGCTTTAAAGAATTAGAAAAACTTTAAAAATTACTGATAGCTTACACAGAACTGAACAAGATTATTGAGAGAACAAGTTGTCTTACAGGAGCTCATTTTCACTGTCATTATCACGCACTCTGCTATTCTCTATAAAGGCACATCAAACCCGAAAGATTGAGCTTGTTCCCTGTTCTACAGCTGTCAAGGCTGACATCAGGATTCCATACATTTCCTCTGAAGTTGATACCATTCTGATTAATTTCTTGTGAAGCTGATATGATCCTGATTATGCAAATGCTTGGCTATTAGAAGATAAGCACAATGCCTGTATTTTAAAACATGCTCATTCATCATTTAATTATTTTCATATATAAATCTGTGTGTAAAAGACAGAGGATGTATTTCTGTTTATGGACCAGTAATTAGGAGAAATATCATTAAATGTTCTCACACCAAAATACTTGATTATTGATTCACAGACACAGTGTGGGACAAGTTCTTATTTGTATAAAAGCAAATCTTTATCATCTAAGTAAACTAGATATTTTGTTTATAATGTAAAAAGTGTTTTATTTCATGGATGCTCTAAAATATTTTCAAATCTACTCTGACTAGGAAATTCAAGCAAGAATAAAAATAAAACTTGAAAAAAGCATAAAGAGGGAATATCAAGTTAATTACAAATAAATATCTCCTAAGGGTTTTTTTTTTCCCAGTATTTGTTTATGTGTCATTAATATTAATACTCTAAAACATAAAACTGGAAAGGTCAATAAAATAGTAGATTGCACCAACCACAAAGGGATAGATTCTTTTAGACAATCCACAGTCGTCACATTACATACGTAAATTTCAAGGAGCCAATATCCAATTTTCTGTGGTTTCTTTCTTCCCACACATGTCACACTTCAAATTCGTTTTGACAACTAAACAATGTTTCCTTTATTTCATTATAATTCCCTTATCTAGAGTCAAAGCTTCATGACAATTCCATACAAAGAAACATGAAAAGACTTTCTGGTAGATAGGTTCCTTATTTTAAAGATTTCTTACAAAGATACATTGACAAACAATCTAGCCACATGGGTTTTCACAGGCAATATCTAACTCTCACTCAAAAATCCCACTGTAGATACAATTCCCATGATAAATATTCAACCTCCTAAAAATACCCCCAAAACACCTCAGATTATTCTTCATACCTCATTTCTGCATTGTTTTTCCCCTTGAGGCTGAAGCATCTGTGTTAATTCCCTACCATCAGCATATACATTTTAAATTTACAAAATGCAATAAGAAAAATTAGTTGTCATTTTCATAAGATATATTTACTCATACTTTTCTTCAGTTTATGTACAAATGTAATGCCATTCATAATCATGTAAAAGCATTAAAACCTATTTCAGGATGGGGATGCAGCCACTGCTTACTAATGCACAGCAGCAGAGTGAATTAATGCTTACCCAGATTCCTACCACCCAGCAACTGCAGAAAAAATGAGGGCTTACCAGAAGAAAGCTGCAAAAATGAATCAGAAACACATTCTGAGACCAGTTTTCATGCCAGACTTGAGTCTAAGCATGTCTCAGAAGGAGCCACAGAACTGCCCAGCTGTGGTCCCCAAAAGGGATGCCCCACCTTGCACTGACTGGTGAAGTTTGAGGTCCCTTTAGTCCTTTCCCTCCAGTTCCCACATCGACTCCTGCAGCACCAGAGGTGTCAGGAGATTTGTATGATGCAAGCCCATAATCTGAGGTGAATGAAGGAATTCAGACCTACTCCTCAGTGGAAGGAAGGCTAGAATTGGCCACACACTCTGACCTATATTGGCACCACAAAACTGCAAGAGGCAGAAGGCAGGTGTAGAGGCAGCAGAGCAGCAAAGGCATAACCAGTAAGGAAGAGCTCAAGAAAACAGTCTTAGCATCTTTAAAAATCTCAGCTGTCGTATCCTCTGACTTTATGACACAGCTGAAAATTACTTTGTTGTTGTTCCCTCAGTGCCATGCCACTGCATTCAAGATGCAGTCTGAGACAGGTGGAAAATCCATTTAATGAATCCCAAACACAGGGTGGGAAGGAACCTCCTAAATCAAAATTAATTGCCTGCTATCACAAGCCACATCATCATACAATCTGGCTTATAAATTAATCATACTTCATTTTAATAGTACCTTGGCATCTTTCTCCCATTTCTATCATCAAACAACATTTCTGGCATCTCCCTTTTCCAAGGATAGAGGTCTCCTCAGAGACTTCCAGTCCAAATGTCTGCATCTAAGACCAGGTGACACACAATTTGTCCTTGTGCCAATATTTTCTCTTCTCTTAAGCAGGGAGGGGGTTTTGTTTTGTCGGTGTTCACTTGTTTAACCAGTAGAGAGCAAGGTCTCCTACAGTTTCCCTTTGCTGAGTTGAACACACTGAGCTCTTTGAGTCTCCTCTCCGCAGAGATGTTCTCCATCCCACTGAAAATCCTGTCAGCCTTTTCCTACACCTCTTTCACATGGGGCCATATTGCTGGAGCAGGGGCAAGAACAGCAGGCAATAATTCAGATGACATGTAGCACTGTCACACATGTGGCCTTAGCAGTTTGCTGTGCCTTTTGGAAATACTTCTCCAGGTGCATCAAACTCCTGCTTTTCTTCAGCAACCCACATCACAGCAGTAGCTCCCCTTGTCCTGTGATCTGCTAACAGATTCTTCTTTTTGTTGTCATTACCAATTGATCAGCCCAGATCTTGCAAAAGAAATCCTTATGACTAATTTTTAAAAGCATAGCATCATGCTTTGTGGCATTAAATGACTTCCCCTTTCCATTATGCTCAATCATCAAATTTGTTCTTTATGAAGTCAATCTCTTAATATCAATTTATTTATGCTATGCCTGCTTTTTTCCAGTTTTATTATAACAGTGATTCAAAGGTGGCCTTTAAAGAAACTTCCAATCAAAAGTTTCTACTTTTAGAACATATTTTTCTAGAATTCTTCAGCAACTTTAAATGCTTTCTCTTATTTACATCTATTCCTTCCTTTACTGAAGCTAGGTTTAAATTTAAAAAAATCCTTTACATGAATAATCTAATTCATCAGAGAGACGTGGCATAATTTATCTTTGCTAAGTTCAGTTTGTGCTATCCAATTTTAAATCAATCTCCAGAAGTTGTTTTTTTTTTGTTTATTCTAAACATCTTCTTTAAATTCTGAATACTATTAAAGCTGGAAAAACAGGTAGTTACCTAGGCCAATTCTCACCTCCACGCATTACACTTCTTACACAAAACTTTTATTCTTCTGGCTTTTGGCACCATCTACAATTTTACTGGTCTCTAAAAAATAAAAAGGAAATACAGGAACCATAGTTTCACTTGCCCTTTTAAAAAAGACTTATTCAGGTTTTTCTTTTTCCGTCTTTCTCCCTGCCAACTTTTTATATTATGCTTTCCAAGTTTTCATTTTATTTTGCCTTTGCTAAGATTATATTTTCATACTTTCTGTTCTCATTAGGAACTTTGTTGCTTCCTTGACAACCTCACCACCACCATCAAACTCAAAATGCTTTGGCCAAAAGTAGATTATCCTTGGTCTATATATAATTTATATTAAATACAAGTCCCACTTTCTCTCATCAACTTCTCTTCTTTAAAAATATAGAAAATGAACTATTTACCATTGATTGACATGGGTTTTTTTTCCCTCAAGACTTCTTGACTTTGGCACTTGTCATGTCACACTTACCAGACAATTTTCCTACCCACAACAGACCTCTTCCTCTGTTCATTGGCTTCTTTCCTAAATTCTAGTGGATTTTTATCCTTCATAATCCTTCAGATCATTACCCAGATTAACACCACAAAACTGGGCCTCAAAACCTTCCTTACAAGTTTATACCCTCTGGCTTAAGATGCAAATTTCAAACATTTTTAAACCAAAAGTAGAGGTTTCTGGGTTTTACAGTCCAAGTGACTCCAATGAATAGCTCTTTACTTTGATGTCTTTAAATAATTTCTTCAAAACCAGTCTGAGATATATTTCTCTTTAATTTGAAATTAATCAAAGGATGAACCAAGCAAGAGTTTTCTCTGTGAACAGCTTCTTATTATGTACTCATTGCTTATCAGAGCATAGGATTGCCTTTTATTTCTTCTGTAACTACTTGATAAAGAAAACCAGCATTCCCACACAGAATTAAAATTGAGTCCTACCACCAATTTCTCAGTTTTTCACCCATTTTTATGTGTTCTCTTCACCACAACCCAGTTCTAGCAGTGCTCTGTAACAGCTTTTTCCTGCCAACCAACACTTAGCCTGGTAGCACACATCTCACTGCTGATACTTTTCCATTAGGCCATTGTTGAACTAATAGTGAAGCATTTTAGTTCCAAACCCCTTGTTTAAGCCATTCTGTCATTTTGCATTACTTCACAGGTTGATCAGCACAGAAAGTCCCCAATCACCTTAATTTCAATATTTCCTACAGACCCACACCCTTTGAGAGCTGTGTGTCAGACCCCACTGCTTTCAGCCTGCAGTGGTGCCCAGCACATGCCAGCCATGGCCAGTCATCCTACTGCTGAGGCACTGCTTAGCCCATAAACACTCCTGAAGATCCTCATGTCATCTGCCAGTTCTCTAATTAAATTGGACATTTTTCTCAATTACCTTGCCACACACCTGATTATTGTTGCCACCACCCTTATGCCTCTCCTGATTAATGCTCCTAATAAGTGCCACAAGGCTACACAGAGCTAGGGAAACTGTAATAAATTCTTCTGAAGTTTCATTTTCTTTTAATGATAGATTAGTGCACTTTTCATCTCCTTAGTTTCCATTTAAGGGTAATATTATTTCACACAGATATCAATAGTTCTTTATATGTATATTACCACAGGTAAGCTGCCATAGTTGTCATAGAGATTTTCTTTATATCATTTCCCTTTTATTAAAAGAACTTCTATAATTGTCACTCTCCTGCTTGAAAAGGCAGCAGACACTCTGTCTGATAATGATTAGCTCAGAGTCTGAGCAGTGACATCAATGCAGCCAATCCCCACTCACGGCAGTGGGATTGAGATTTCATTCCTGCCACAGCTGCTGTGAAGCATTAGGATCCACTGCAAGGTTTGGTGTTTGAAATCAAGCACCAAATCATTTAGTTGGCATCTGGTGGATCCTAATAATTGTATAACTATATTTGTATAAGTAAGTCCATCTTTGCAAATTCTCTTTATATTATGGGTATTACTTATACAAAACGTCGAATAATGTCTCTTATATAAAAGAGATTTGGGAAGAAACTGGAACAAAGAATAGGGCACAGGAAAAAAAAAAAGAAAACATTTTTGTTAAGGACCTTCCCCACTGCAGACTTTAAAATAACAGAATTGTTGAGCAATTTTACACCTGTTCCTTATTTGACACTAGTTTATTACTACGTGATAGAAATACTTCATTTTGAAGCACATGTCTCTTCTTGGGAAGTAAAAGAAGTATAGTTCTAGCAAAGGTTAAGGTTTAGGGTTTTTGAAGAAGTCTTCTTTTTCTGTGATGTTTCATGACCCTTTTACCTTGAAGAACCCCATCAAATGACTCAGGCTGTCAAGAGTATGTTAGAAAGTTTGATTCTTCCACAAAAATATAAAAGTAAAGAAAAAAGTTAATTGCAGGCTGCATGCCTTTCAGAAAGCTGTTTCATCTCTGGATTAAGAAAAGTCTGCTACTTTGGGATTAGTGTTTCTGGAGATGAGCAAAGGTAGGTGTTAAAAGGAAGACTCATTAGAAGGACATAGTCCTCTTGCCACTGAACATCTCAAACAAAATAATACATTTGAAACCATACAGCTTTAAGAGAGGAAATTCTGCAGTATTTACAGCTCTGCTGTGTGACAGGTGTTCATCCTCATGAACAAAGCCCACACACAAGAAAGTGATGGGAAGAAACACAGTCAGCATCCTGCTTTGTTCTCTTCTGATACCTCTCTATTTCTGCCTGACCCAAACAGTTATCAAAAAGAAGCTGACAAAAATTAAGGTAACCTTTGACAAGTAATTAAAACAAGAGAATTAAACTGAGTGCAATTAAATCTCTGATTACTATATACACATTCAAAATCACACAGATATCATTTCACACATTGCTCATATTTACTTTGGAGTGGAACTGTTTTATAAACCACTGACTGAAACTGCAGAGAAGTGAAAAGTACTTACCCAAAAATGAAATTACAGTAATACAGAAAAAATACAGCTCTAGACTTACAGCTCTGGTCAGCTTTAAAACTTATTCATATTGCAAAAACCTGAGTGTAAAATCTCTCCCTTTGCACTAAAATGAAAAATACACTCAATCCTGACCATCAGCAGAAGCTGTCTGGTAGAACACAGTACCCATAAATGCAAGTAGGAGGAGAAACCAACTGGCAATAGAGAAAAAAAAAATCCAAACACCAAAGGGTCTGAAATGCTTGCCCAAGCCCTGGTAGTACTGACTCAGTGTGGTCATACGTGGAGACATATCCCACATGCAAGCACTTGCAAGCCTTCCTACCTATCTTGTATTTAATGTTGTGGCTCATATCAGCTGCACAGCACCAAGGCACCATGGAGTGAAGCTGCCACTGCAAGTCTGGAGCAAATAAAATACGCTGAAGAAATAAGATTGCTGCTTCCACAAAATATTCTGTTAAATGCTTTGCTGTTCTCTCTTTTCCCAGGCAGCATAAGGGACTATTTTTCCATCAGGAAGATCCAGGCTCTGTAATGCATGCCTAAAATTCATTGTATTGTGCTAAATAGTGAGAGGATTGCTTACACTTACCATGTTTAGCACATACTGCTGGCTTTATTATATCTCAGGAAAGTTTTACTGTAGTCTGATCATCAGTGCCTACCACTGTCATTTTCAGGGTATTGACAGATTTTCTGACTGCTACTCCAGCATAGCACCATCGGATGGCAGATACCAAAGTTTGGCTGCCAAAGCAGAGATTTCTTACTTGCTTATAAGTGATAGTCAGAGATGGGAAGAAATTGGCTGTCTCAGAATTTCTTCTATGTGAATCCCCTCTGAGAATCCCAAATCTGAGAGAAAAAACTGCATTCCAGAGAAATGTTACACATATCTTTAGTTTCTGTACTCTACTACCCCTTTGCTTAAGGATATAAATTTTTTCCCTCTCAACAGAAAAACTATGAATTTGTGAGAAAATGCTTAGTGTACAAATAAAAATAAACTGAAAAGCACTGCTTGAAAGAAAAGCTTTTTCAAATTATGTCAATCAGGTAATATTAAAAAGTTTAATTCAAATATACAATACCCTCCCTCTCCAAATATGGCCATATTTGCAAATATAAAAGCTGAGCACAAAGAAACCCAAACTGACTGAGGACAGTCAACTTTTTTAATTGAACATTCACGGCTGGCACATTATTTTCTGTTATTCCTCATCTGAGAATAGTTTGAAAGTTGAAGAAGCTTGACCCCAAGAGAATTACTGTGATTTATACAAGGATAATATTGGTGTAGTTTTTCACCAACAAATTTTTAAGGAAAATGGTACCATTTTTTTAATATGTAGATACATATTGCCATAATGATAGAGCAAGACTTAGAAGAGAAGGCTTTTGCAGCAGTTTTCATTTCTACTTTTCATTTAGAAGAATGCCCTGTAGTGGGCAAACAAATGCAGTGCAAACATTCCATCTCTGGGGGTTGTGGGGGCACCATCACAAATCTTTCAGGTGAGAAAGGAGGAAATTCTATTCAAAACATGCAGGAAAGCTCCGAGTGTGTTCTCTACAGGAGATTTTGCTTGAACTCTCCCATATTGTACCAACTGTCATTAGTTATGCTACTGCCTGCAAGTAACCAAAGTATGAAAGAACTTGAGATGTCTAAGTCATAGAATGGTTTGGGTTGGAAGGGACCAGTACTGGGTTTGTGTGGCCAGGTTTTGGTGGTGAGGTGGGGCTGCAAGAGTGGCTGCAGGAAGCTTCCAGAAGCTTCCCCCATGTCTGGCAGAGCCAATGCCAGCCATCTCCAGGATGGACTCACCACTAGTCAAGGCTGGGCCAATCACAAATGGTGGTAACACCTCTGGGATAACAGATTTAAGAAGAAAAGAAGTATTGTGCAGATGTAATTGTGGCCAGAGAAGAACGGGGTGAGAATATGTGAGAGGAACAGCCCTGCAGACACCCAGGTCAGTGCAGAAGGAGAGGGAGCAGCTGCCCCAGGCACCAGAGCTGAGATTCCTCTGCAGCCCGTGGTGCAGACCATGGTGAGCCAGCTGCACCCCTGAGTGCAGGGAGGGCCATGGGGGCACAGAGATCCACCTGCAGCCCCTGGAGGAGCCCACACCAGAGCAGGGGAATGCCTGAGAAGAGGCTGTGAATTCGTGGGAGGCCTGTGCTGGAACAGGGTCCTGGCAGGGACCTGCAGACCCATGGAGTGAGGGGCCCATGCTGGAGCACATTTCCTGGTAGGACTTGTGACCCCCTGTGGGTCTTACATGGGAGCAGGGTGTTCCTGAAGGACTGCACCTCGTGGAAGAGTGACCCACATCTCAGCAATTTGTGGAGAATCACTGCCCATGGGATGAACTCATGTTGGAGAAGTTCATGGAGAACTGTCTCCCATGGGAGGGACCCCAGGCTGGAGCAGGGGAAGAACTCCACTTCCTGAGCAGAGGGAGAAACAACATGTGATGAAGTGACCCCATTCCCTAACTCCCTGCACTGCTGGGGAAGGAGGAATATCCCCACACAGGACCTTAAAGATCCAAACCCCCTGCCATGGGCAGGGACACCTTTCACAGGACCAGGTTGCTCAGAGCCCCACCCAACCGGCCCTGAACACTTCCAGGATGGGGCAGCCACAGCTTCTCTGGGCAACCTGTGCCAGTGCCTCACCACCATACAGTAAAGAATTTCTTCCCAATATCCAGTCTAACTCTGCCCTCTGTCAGTGTGAAGCCATTCTCCTGTGTCCTGCTTCTCCATGCCCTTCTAAAAAGTCCCTCTCCAGCTCTCTTGTAGCCCCTTTAGGCACTGGAAAGCTGCTGGAAAGTCCCCCCAGAGCCTTCTCTTCTCCAGGCTGAACAACCCCAATTCTGTCAGCCTGTAAGAGAGGTGTTTCAGCCCTCTCAGCATCTTTGTGTCCTCCTCTATACAGATCATACTGAAGATTTAGGTTATCATATATTCGTATAATCCAGAATAGCATTGCAATCCACCTGCATTTACTGATCTGCACAGGTGTAAGCAGCTAACATAGCTTTGACCAAAACCTTTAGATAAGATGAAACAAGAATTTAATAAAAAGAACAGTTTGTGTGATTTTAGGTGCTTTCTCTGGCAATAGTTTTGTCCTTGGTAAAATGCAGTTAGACAAAAACCAACAGCATTGACCAGAAAGTTGCATTACAATCCCAGGTGGTATTGTTGCAGATGGGGCTATTGCAGTAAATTGTTCAAACACAAAATAAACCAAAGAGGGTTTTACCTGTTTTTAACTTTTCCATACTCAGGGTATTAGAAAGCCATTAAATACTTGCAATAGCAGTAGCACCTACATGTGCAATAGCTCACATACAGCTTAGGCAATTAGAAGCTGTTTTATTTGGAAAAAAACCAGTAATATTGGCCAGGACAGCATAAGGATAAGTCATGGTGTTACTTGTGTGAGACTGACTGCGATAAGGAGATTATATGAGCTTGGCAAAGTGATAAGCATCTGTGGATTGAATAATTTGAGAAGCTTGGGAAGACTGGAAGTGCTTTTGCTGCACTGAACAGCACAGAATGCACAGATCCTGGAGCCAGGGCTGAGCGAGCTACCTGCAGAACCAGGGGCAGCATAGTCACACCAGGGTAACACTGTCCCATGGCTAATTAACCATTTTTGCAGTTCACTCTAATCATTTGGAAGAGGGAGTGCATGTGGCATAACAAACATCAACAAGCAAGGGAAAATAAATAATAAGAATTAAATATGCTGAAAAGAACCAAATTCAGAACATCCACCCCCATCATGCAGCAATAATTTATCTGAAAATTTCTCCTGCACACTTGTAACTTTACCTGATTTATTCAATTTTGTAAACAGAACAAAAGACTGGTAAGGCAGACACACCAGGATATTATTCTAGAAAGCCACATACAAATGGCAGAATCAGCATCAGTGATTTGTGGCTACTATTGAAGAAATTAGAAATAATTGCAACCTTTCATTACAAAACCTGTCATTTGGTATCTGCAAGCAATTTGGTGTAAAACTAATCTTGACGACTGAGTCATTGCCAAACCTAATAATTTGCTGCATAAACATTAAACCATATAATTGCTCAAGGTGAATGCAAGAATCTATAACATTAACTGTTGCTGTATCAAGACCAAACCTTGCAGTTCTTGATTCAAAGAAATTGGAACTGTAGGATCAGGCTTTTAATTATTTTTTTTCTCTTTGAACATAATGTGGGTTAATATGAACTCAAATTTCAGGAAAAAAATCCACCAGTGAAAGACATAACAACATTTCCATTGAGCAAGCTTATTTTGGATTACTCACACAAACTGCTGAATTCACAAACACTGAGATCAGGATTGTGCAAATTTATACCTAAAATGCTTCAGCAAAAAAACAACTTCACAACGTGAAGAATCCATTAGTATTTATCACAAATCAGATTAAACCAAACAGATTTTTCCCACATGAAGACTGTGGATCAAACATCCTCACCACACACATATAGTAGTTATGCCTGGATTCTACATTCTTCTTCCATTTCTAAACATTTTTCCCCTAGAAGAGTTCCTACTCAATTTGCAATTAAAAAACCTAAACCCAACCATATATTTCATACCATAAAAAATAATTGATCTGTCCCTTTGCCACCAGAACTTTCACCAGTTTCTTGTAAACCTGATGTAAAATCAGCATTTCTGTCATAAAAAAAATCAAAAAGCTCCATTTGCAGCCTATCCTGTCTTGCCATCTACCACTGTTATACCCTAATTACTGTATGAATGTATTTTAAGACACTGCTGTGGGTTTAAGCCCAGCTGGCCACCAGGACACGTACCTATATGTATATCCTTCTTTTCTGTGACTCCTGTTCCAAGGATTTGGAGAGAAAGGTGGATTGGCAAGGGATTTCAGATGCTCCCACAACATGTAAAAATAAAGTTCAAGTCACAGCATGGTGCAAAGCATTATTGGAAGAGAAAAAGAAAAACTCTATCCTACAATGTGTTGAAAGCTTCCCAAATGGTGAGAGTTATTTCAGAAAGTTTATTTTAGGTAAAAGAAAGCTTTTTCAAGGAGGTGGTAACATAGGATTACACATTACAAAAGGTTGCTTTCCAAAGCAAAGAAGAATTACTTTACTTATACTTCTCTTTTCAATGTATCCTACTTCTCTAGGACAGAGAGAAAATGACTGGAAAAGGCTAGGAAATATCACCTGGTTGACAGCACATATGTATGCATGTGGGTAGATTTTATTTTTTAGCAAAAATCCAAGCTAGAAACTTGTTCCTTTAAAACATAAAATTATTAAAGAAAAAAACTCTTCTTCACATTAAGTACTTGAGTAAAAAATATACTGGGTTTCCACAGAAGGATAAAGATTCCTCAGAATATTATTTTTTTTACACATTTCAAGAAGCCTTGAAAAATGAAATGTTAGGAATTCATTCTACCAATTCTACCCTAAATCAAGTAGCTGCACCCCCTAGGCCCAAATATGGCCTTTGTTCTTTAGCTTTAATCTGACAGGATCTCAGGAGATAAACAGTTTCTTCCCCTCCTCTCCTACACTTCTGAATGAATAATTGGGAAATGAATTTGACTGTCACGTTGTGAAAAAACCCTTCCAAGACAAAGAGACTAATTTTCAGTAAGCTTAAAAATAAAATGAAAAAATAGGATTTTTTTTGTTACTATTGTTATTCCTACAAACCTCAAAGAGACTATAAAAAACAGAGTTCTAGTAGCTACAATTAAGAACTACGTCCCTGAGGGAAAAGGAGTAATTTTTTACATATTGAAGTTGCCCCTAGATTCAACCAAAGCAGGAAAAATATTTGATTTCTTTCATGCATTTCCAGTGCAAGTGACCTCTGTATACAGCCAGACACCTACATCAAGTGTAATGTTAGCCCTGTTAATGCAAACAAGTTTTTTATTGATCTACTGTAGTGAAGACTTGAGCCTACACAGTAAAATAACACAGGGGAAAATCCTTGTACAATTTAAAAAAGGATTTTTTTGTTTGAATTAGTGGTTCTTACAACTCACTACCATCAAAAGCTACTTCAGTAAATTTCACATAAAAGTGGAAATCTTCAACCATTTTTGCATTTGTCATAATAGTCAAGTGTTCCAAGGTACAAATGACTGAAACAACACAGGAAACAGACCAAAGTTTTATCTTATTAAAGCTATTCAAAGAAATTATTTCCCCTCTTGCACACAGTGGTATGAATGTAACAAACAGGCACTGTGTGGAAGGTCTAGGTCACATGGGTAACAATAAACCATGGCTTCTTTATGGAACAATAGAGAAATACATACAAAGTTAAAAGGGTAAACTTTACAAAGAAGATCAGTAAATGTGAAATCGATTTTGCTCATTTATTCCCCTAATCTTGTCATGCTGTACTCGAGTTTCAAGTTAGATTTTCCCTGCCCCCTCATCTAGAATTTAAGCAAGCAGCATGTTAAATCACTGCAAATGGACTCTGGCTTTCTAGATCCTGAAAGAGTGTGTCTGTTCACCAATGTATATCTAAAAATAGTTTCTTTTTGGGCAAAGTTCCTCTTTGTGCTCCTGAACATTAAATGGTGAGCAGATTTTTTCGATGATGTGAGATGAATTTTACTTCAAATTGTGCCCACAGTGCAATTCAGTGAGAGAAAATCAAGTTTTCTTACTTTCATTCTTAACAATGCCATTACCCCATTAATTAATTTCATTGTCTAAAGCATGAAGACCTGTAGGGTTTCACATCAAATATTTTCCTGGCTGTTACCAAGTCAAAAAGACTGAACACTAGAGAAGGCTTCTGCATAAGTCTGAATGAGAAATACTTGCAAGGGTGGTCTTCTGTACTCAAAATCACTGCTGTGGTTCCTTCAGCAAAGGTTCTCTCTCACCAAACAGCATTGAGCTTCAGTTGCCAGTGTCTGTGTGCACAGAAATAGGCTTCCAATTTGTGAGGCACTTGAGAAACTTAAAAAAATACAAAAAAAAAAAAAAAAGAACAAAGGAAAACCCCCATTTTTTTTGCAAGCTCATACAGATTAAGATTTTGTGGATAAAGCATACATAAAGCAGAAGTACAGTTATAAAAAAAGCCTCAAAATATATGTTATACAAATATTAAAGTTATTAGACCTAAACTCCTGGAAGTCCACTACAATTGCTTCTTTTATATCTGGCATTGCAATTCAACTACTGAATTCCTTAGCTTCCAAGAGCAGACTTATGGAGATGCTGTACTATTTGATTTGGCACTATTCACAAGCCTTGGCAGATGATCAAAAATAGAGGGCACAGAATGGCAGGAAAAGCCTTAAGAAACTGTCTGGACTGCTGTTGTTACTGCCTTCATAGGCAGAAAACTTGTAAGCACAGAGTAGCTGTATGATTCACTCTTGTTTAATTTTAGACTGCTTTTTTATATATCTTGACAAAATAAACATCAGCATTTCTTCAACAGATATTGATTCACATCCAGCTTAACTCTCTTCACTTGCCAACAGGTAGAAATTTTATTTTTTCCTCTTTGCAGTATTTTGGAATATATGAGTCATGTTGTGCACCAACTGAAAACTGAAGGCAAAACTGTTACAAAAAGCAGCAAGAAGTAAACAGGACAATTTAAAAGGCACTTAAAAACATAGATTAAACAATGATTAAAACTGGAAGATTTAAAATATTCTGTGTATAAATATTCAAGTGACATAAAACTGATTTTTGCAACTTCAGAAGGACCCAATAATAAGCTGGGGAGCCTTGAAAAGCTGCCAAGAAAATTGTGCTCATGTAGAATGCCAGGGGGAGAGGGAGGGGAGGATGTCCAAGTCATCCAGAGGCAGTAGAAGGTTGTCCTAGGATGCTTCCACATGACTGGAAATCCACAGGAAAGCCTTCTATGTAAACAGGAATCCCCAAATATCAATACAATCATGAAAAAAACAGTGCTTAACTCCTCATATGATCAGGCTGTGTCCAATGACAGAGCCCAGAGAAGACTAGGAGTCACTCGCCAACATCTTGGTCCCCCCCATTTGCTGCCACCAGCAGCAGGTCCTGGAGACAAGGCCCATGGTGTTGGGTGCCTGCCCTGCCTCTGCTGGCAGCATGAACCCCCCAAAACTTTCATGGGCAGAGGATACCTCACTTCTGCTGAGCAGGGTCTGGTGGGAGCAGGGAGGGAAAGAGCGGGCTCACAACTATTAAGGGGAATTAATGCTCTGAGCAGTTTAACTCCTATTCAGATTTTGACTTGGAGAGCTGCCAGGTTTCCAGGGAAGCAAGTCATACAGAACAGCTGCTGCCGAGTTATGATCTCTCTCCCCAGACTTCCTCCACAAACATGGAGCAGATCCTTGTAGGCAAGCTGGGGCATTTTAAGGCCCCCACAGCCAAGAGAGGGCCAGAGTTCTTTGCTTGCCTACAGCTTTGGCTGTTTGTCCTCCCCAGCTCTGCGCTGCAAGTGGAGAAAAGCAGATTGTGCTCTGTGCAGCAGAACTGGGTGATGCCCTTAGGAGAATGGCAGTGGGGATGAAACACAAAATAAACTTTTGCAGTTAGTGCACAGCACTTCTGGTTCAACAGTTAGGAGAGTCAGATGACTGAACCTATAGCCCAGCCACCAGCAGACAGAGACATGCTTTGTAAACGGCATCACGCTCGGCTACAAAGCTCAGTATGACTGCTGTGCATAAGAAATTAATCTTCACAGAGGGTTACATAAAAGCCATCCCAGAGTCTTCCTCCTTTTTCAAGATTTTGAGATTGCTTTCCCTTTCCTCCTCATCTGCTACTCCTGCCTGAACCATGCTTGGGGACAGACATGTCCCTTAGCCAGCATGAATGCAGAAAAAGCGCCTTCTTCTGAACAATGCTTTCATCTCCTTATTCCAAGACTTTTAAAGTCTTTTATAGTCAACTCTGCTCAGATTTGCCACATTAAGCAAAGCAAAGCTCCCCAAAGTCAGATGTTTTGTCTCCTGTGCCTTTTGAAAGAGAGCCTGAAGGCTCTACTGCTAAATACGCTACTTGCATATGTACCTGTACAAGTGCATTAAGGTGAAGGTCTCTAAGTTAAATGTTCAAGTGCTTTACTATGCTACTTTGACAGGTATTCTTGTGACAGTTCAACACCAGAAGCATTCCTTACAGACAAATATTTTTTACTGATTTTCTTCAAACTTCCTTGCAGAGTGCACTCTCTGATTACTGGGTTGTTGTTCTAAAGCAGAACTACACGAGTGAGCAGCATCCAAGAGTGATGCATATCTGTACAACTGTATCAGACAAAAAAAATTCATCTAGTGGCCAAATTCCAGTTGCAGTTATGGTCCCTTAATGAAATTACATCTTAATGGAACTGACCTAGTTATACATTAAGACTACTGTACCTAAAATATAACATAGATGGAAACATATCCTTTGCCATTTAAGCTGCAATTTGCAATATTGACTTTAACCCCAGATGAGACCTTGATCTAACTAAGTGCACTGTGAATCCAAAAATCCTGACCTCCAGACCAAACATTTGTTCTTTATTATAAGTGCAAGCAGAGCGCCTCACATTTGGGTGACGGATATGACCCAAATCTCTCAGTTAACACACAGGTTCAAAGAGTAATCCTGCTGCATGCAGCTTTTTTTGGTATGAAAGCTGCACCAGAATGCTCACCCACACAAAGTAATGACTCCAAGTTCTCAGTGACACCAAGAACCACCAGGGTATTTTCATGCAAAATAGGAAAAAAAACAAACCCAAAAGTTAGAGTTCTAGTTTGCAAACAGAAAATCTTTGATTCCTTTATATCAGAGAAAATTAAGAGAGAAAGAATGATTTCATCTTCTTTTAGAACAGACAAAACTGGTCAACCTCCCATCACAAGGCTCTCCTGCCCTGATTGAGGTATTCTTGAAAGATTTATTCAGTGAAACTAGAAGCATAGGAAACCTCCAGAGATTTGTAATACCTGTGTGCTGGTTCTCCCCGTAGTAAGTGATACCTAGGCCTCCCACAGGCATTTAAGTGCTCATTTCCTACTGGTTTAACTTGGCACCTTAATGCCTTTACACTTATTTATGCCTCACCACCCCTCTTCCCCCTAGTACATGAAGGTAGTATTACCTCCCTGCTTCAAAAAATAGTTAATGAGAATGAACTACTGACATCACTGAGTCACTTCAAATTATATATGGTCACCTAAATAACTTTGAGGACTTGGAACTCAGTCTCAAATCACAGGCACAGAGCAGCCCCATAAAGTGGTGCAGGCTTACTACCTGCAGTGAATGAGATTTCGAAAAGTAATTGAATCACAACAACAGGATTTGGGAATTAAAAAAAAAGGAAATTGTGATCTTAAGGAGTAGAGGAGACAGCTTCTCTAATTCTGCTCCGTGCCTTTCAAAGAATCTCTTTAAGGAATTACTAGATTTTATATGACTGAACGATACCCTCTTTACAAAGTTGACTCCACATCAAAACCATGGAGCAAATCAAATGTAGTGGACCCTTTTAATCCAGGAGAGCCTCTCTACGTGACCAGCAAGACAGACTCTCTTTAAACTGATCTGTTTAGTTTGATAGGCAGTAATAGATGTTCATCTCTCTTCCCTTCTTGCAAACATGAAGGGACCAGCACTGTCTCAGGACTCATATCCTGGACATCACTTTACATTAAATCATTAGCAAGTAACAGCACGTAGGAAGAGCAACAGGAAGGAGAGACAAGTATTCTGCAGTAGCATAGTTACTATAAACTTCAGTTTTAAATAAGAAAACCCATAGAAAAGATCAACCCAAACAATCCAAAATATAATCAAGCTGGTATTTACCAGAGTTTCAGCTGATTTACTTGAATGGAACCAGTATGGAAGTGGGATTAAGAATAGAGCTGCTTGCTTGCCAATACTTCTGATTTGTAAATAAGAATAAAAATATCACAACTGCAGAAAACTTAAGACCATTATCCAAGTTGTTAACAACTGTAGGGGACATGAAATTAATTCATTCAATGCCCTCAGGCTTTTCTGAACAGCAAATGTAACATAAATTTTCAAAATGTTAAACATGAAAGACCACAGTCATGTCTGAGTTAGCATGTGACCTTGATCAGACATTTTTTCTCTTGGCCCATAATTTCTGGGTTGTGTTTACTTACACATTACAATGTTGCATGGACTTAATATTGGTTAAATTAGTTCAGTGCTGCAAGGAACTCAACACTTACTACGGTCAGGAGTTCTATCTCAGGAGATGGGGCTAGAAAAGAAAGTAACTTATCTTCACCACTACAAAAGACAGTAAGAGTGAAAAATCCTAAACACTTCAACTATTTTTTCATGCCTCGGTAAATCTTCAGGGTAAGATTCTGGAACAAAGACTCAACATTATTATTTAGTAAGTGATTTCAAAATGCTCAAGAAAGACAAAGAGAATACTACTAAAGAGAAAAGGAGAAAAATTGCTTTCTGATAGGAAAAAAATATGTGCTCTTCCCACAGTAGTTCTCTCTGCTCTGTGTTAGTTTATTTTAAGCCTCCATAATGGTTTTACTTTCGAACAGGGTAACATGGAAGTTCTTGGGAAGGTACTGCTTCATGACCACTATATAATTTTTTCAGTGGTGCAGGTAAGAACAGAGAATTCTCAATTTTGTTAACAGAAAACATAACTTTCTGCCAAGATGACAATCAAGAAGCTTTGAAAATATCTAAAACATCATCAATTATATGAGCAATCACAAAACACCCACCAAACACTTTTCCCAGAGCTCTGTGAGAGGAAAAAGAAAAAAAAAAAAAATACACCACAGTGTACATCAGCCGCTGCAGAAGCACATATTACTTTTGCCCTTCAGATGAGCATCCTGCAAGTCATGAGTGGTACATTGGAGTCCTCTTTTCCTCAAAACTTCTGTATGGAAGAAAAGAGTTGAGTACACAGCAAAGTAGAAGCATGTGTACCTCAATGTCACCTCATATTCTAAGGAAGTATTATTTTAAATTATTTTACTAACACAACAGATCACTTCTTATTACATCTAGTTTTCCACCCTTAGGCTGAGGGTCCTGGAAGGTCCTGACAGGACCTTTTTGAATGGCATCCAACTGTCTCCCTCAAAACTGTGATGATTACTTAGTGAGAACTAATTCAATTATAGTAAAGTGCAGCAAACAACTGAGATGCTCTGGTTTGATTTCACAAAGATAGGCTGCAGTGAAACTCTGAAATAAATGATAATGCCAAAGGAAAAATTCTTCACTGTTGTCAAAGTGTTCGGAAAGTGTTAACATGGTTCATTCATTTTCCACTGCAATACCATGTTGAAAACATACTTTTGCTGGTCTGCAGTTGATTGATGTACATTACTCATATCAGGCTAATGGCACTTTATTTTCCAACAGTAGCAAGTAATGAGTGACCTTGAGTGCATATTGTTTTGCTGTGAGGTTTTGTTGCTCCGTGTACTCTATGAGCACCCCCAAGGAAATGAGGGCCCTGTATTGGTGTTTTTCAGCAAACCTCATTTCTTTCATGGCTTTCTGTAAAAGAATTTGATACAGGGATAGAAGCTAACCTCAGTGAGTAAATGAAATATTGATCCACACTACTCTGGCCTTGCCTTCACCTTGTCCCAGGGCTGTGAGTTACTGACTTTTCCGTTTTGGCTGTAATAGGAATTATTACAACAGGCCTGTGCGAGTAATTACTTGGCATGGCAAAAAGGAGGGTCCATCATATATTTCTGTAGAGACGTTAGTTTCCATCAGGCCAGCAGTCTGCTTTTTTGGCCCTGTCTTTCCTACTCTTGATTCAATTCCTTTAACCATCATTAATCAAGTTCCTTGTCAGTAGAAGTTTATCAAAAGTATTAAGTGAGCAAGGTTGCATGGCCTCCTTAAAAAAAAAAAAAAAAGAAGTCAAGAAAAAGAAGCACCAATGCAGGGCAGTAAATTTCAAAATATGGAAGGCTGGTTCCATGATATATATGAGTGTCTCTCCAGCTGGAATGAGCAGTTTGTTTTAATGATAGATATTGTAGTTTGAGCGGTGATAGAATCCTTCTCAAGTTTATATGCCACAGACTATCATTTATGAGAGACCATGTGTTTCTAAATGGTGAAGGTCATGGCTGATGGCAAAAGTAAAAGCAGTGGTGATTCATTAAAAATAGTTAATAGGGCCTGCTGTTGACAAGGATAAATAGCAACACCCTGCATTTGCAACCCACAAGCAACTAGTTTAGGCAATGCTTCTTCCATGTTTTCACCACCCCTGACTGCCAGCCAGCTGTGAACATATACGGAGACATCAGCAAGATTGCTTCCACCCTGCTAAAAACAGATGCAGGATGGATTTCCGGTGTGAATGACTTCTCTGGATACAGATTTTCCAACCAGCAGCTTTGACAGACTGACTAAACATCCAGCTCGAAGTGATTTGTTAGCTAATAATCAAGTTTATGCTGTACATTGAATTCTTAGGGACCAAACATATTTGCTAAGTACCCTGCTGGGATCCCATCCTTTGGTTTGAACACCAACTGATGTCCCAGATGAGCCCACATGACATCAGTGGAAGCTTTGCTGCATAAAGGACATGAAGATGGGAACTCACAGCCTTGGAATGACTAAAATACTAATGATCTTTATTGTATCCTCAATCAGAAAAACTAATTTCCTTAAGGTATTTTTGTATTATTCAGAAAATGAACTCTCAAAATTCAGTAAAAAGGAAAGTATTTTAACTGGTTGTTGTGATGCTGTTCCTTTTTTTTTGTTTTGATGTTATTTTTAAAATGCAAAAATACAACAATCATCATTAAAACAGAGGTTTACTCCACTTGGTAAAGTTTACAAATAACGTTTGTCAATCAGATTTGGAACTGCACTTTAAAAACAGAGTTTGGTGAATGGTTTCTCAAGGACACAACTCTACAGTACCTACCAATGATAGCCTATGGATTGCCTATGGTTTTGTTTGACTGGTTGTTAGATACAGAGGGAAATTATTAATATATAATCACTGACTTTAGAGAACAACTAATACATAATTGTTATTTCCAGACTAAAATACTGGAGAGAGAGGTAGTTCACATTTAATTTCTGATCCTCCTTTTCCAACCTGTTCTGTCTCTCCTGGCATTTCCCTACCTAATACATTAAAACACATTAGAGTGAACTATCATAATTTATTTTAGGAGAAAATTTTGCTGATCATTCAGATCAAGTCATTCCCTCCTCAAGTGAGCTTTGTCTCAACTATTTAGAGAGTTCCATTTCTTAGCAGATCTTGAAGCACCATCAAAATGAACACAATTAATGACTTTCCTAGGAGTTGATCATGTTCTTGAGTGGGCACTGGAACAGTGCAAATAACAGCACCAAAGGAAAAAAAAAAAGAAAAAAAAAAAAGAAAAGAAATTAAATCTTCTGGTTAATCAAAAATAGTAACAAAGAGAGGAAATGAAAGTGAATCCATTAAGGCTTGGTTAATTCTGCCATCTCCAATCCTTTCTTCTTCATATGAGGCATATGCTTTGGAGCTGCCTAGGTCAGAGCAGAAATCCTGTAATTACAGAAGCTCCCTGACTTTCTTTCCTCTTCCTTTACTGTGGAAATAGAAGGTTAATTTTTCCTTATTTGATAGCTGAATACAAAAGCTTTTTTAGGCAAGCTAAGAAATAGGTCCATGTTGTCTAGCTGATAACCCTTCATGAAATGTACTTTTGTCTCAAATGTTTTCACCTTTTTTAGGCACCAATTAAATGCTACTTCCCTTGGCCAATCATCTGCAGAAATAACACCAGCCTCTAATTTAGAGAGGCAGACAGTGAAAAATATTTGATTACTAAATAGAAAGGTAAATGACATATCTGTTGTGATTACTTTAATGCTTATCTTTCGATGCTTCTATAAAAGGATCAGTTACCCTAATATAGTCATCCTGAGAAAGACAGTCTGCAGTGGTTACAAATTGACTTTTTATGGAGAAAATAAGACTGTTCCTAACCTATTGCACTGATATTATATTTTGTTAATATTTTATGAAATAAAAGTCCTCCCATTAAGGGTGGCAAATTGCTTTATAATTATAGCACTTCGCACACTAGAATGACTACTTCATTTTATGGAAAAAAGCTCCAAATACAATTTCATTATCATCCAGTGTCTTTTCAACCTTCTAAAGGTTTCAGTAGAAAGTACTGTTATATGCATCTCTAATATCTCCTTTTTTCAAATATTAGTTCAATTTAAAGAAAAGAAAATTATGACTGCTGTTTCATTCTGCTCACTGTTAATGAAATAGTTGTGTACAGGGAACATTTGTACCTAGATCTAGACAAGTCACATGAACAACATGATCAACTATAAAATATGGACCTTTTAACTTCTACATTCAAAGGTTGATTTATATCAGTCTGAGCACTGAGTTAACTGAAGTGGTTTAGAAACAGATTTAGTTAAATCTGTGCAAGTCCCTGGTACAGTCTCTCTTAAATCAGTTTAAGAGAAACTTAAATCAATTTAGCCTGATGTGGTTTATAGATCTGAATTGGTTTCTAGACCAATTTAGTTAAAATAGGTACCCAAGTTGTAATCAGACAGTCTCCCAGTCAATCACTCTGATCTCAATCTGAATCATTACACTTCTGCAGTTCTCAGATGAGAGCCAAGCTGCAGCACCAAAGAATTTTTTTTCATCTTTCCTCTTTGAAGATTTTGACAGAACCATTAAAGCCTTCTGCTGGAAAGCATCAGCAGTCTAGCATAGGTACAGTCTTGTCTCCTGCCTCAACAGCCCAGGGACAGTTTTGGTGCCTAGGCCTGCAAACTCAAAGGTTGTTTGATTTCCACTGAGGTGATTTGCTTGTCTGCTAGAACATCATCACTGCAGCACTACAAATACTGCAATATCAAATCTATATTGCAAAGGAAAACTCAACTGGTATGTGTTACTGGGAAATGTTGTCAGTAAAACATGCTGATTCTAGAAGCATTAATTCTAAAATACCCTAATTTAATCAGACATGATGCAGAAACAGCTATCAATCATAAAAACAAACAAACAAATAAAGCTCCCCCTCCCCCAACTGTAAGAGCCTTTTGGAATGATCTCTAGAGACCAAATTGACACCATACTCACAAACAAACAGCAATAGTAAAGCAGAAAATCACCTCAAACTCAACCCCAAAGAGCGATGCTTTGAACATCAATAAGCCCGAAATGTAGCCTTTGGACACAGAAGATTTCAGTCAATTTAAAAGTCAAAGTGGGAAGGAACTGATTGTCCTGACACAAGCCCAAGACTTAAGGATCAAGAAACTCCAGTTATTCAGTACTGTGAATCCTTCCCAAATACTGCATAGTGTATAAACCCCTATATACTAGGTTTGGCTTGCTTTTGGGGTTCTTTTTCCCTCTACACACAGAGAATAAATGTTATGTTTCTACTATTTTATTTTTTTGTCTTCTCCTCCCCCCCCCCCCCCCCCCTTTAATTAGTGCCATGACATCTTGTCCTCCAGTTTCTGGTTTTATAGTTTTAATTGCTAACCAGTGACCTTCAGTGCTTGAGGAAGGTACAGGATGCATCTTCTGCATCTGCAGGATAAATGTCATTTCCTCCATATGTGGAGCATTGTCCCTGCACCCCATATGTTTAATAAAGTCTGGTATTTATTTGCCAAGAAGATACAAAAATAAGTTGCCTTTAACTCTTCCATTACAATTATGTTTTATGAATTTCAGCCCTTCACAGCTAGTTCACTCTACAGAAATGCTTTGTTAATTTAAGAAGGTAAATTCTCCCTGTGGCACAACATGTATGGTCATACACTGAAGAAAACATTCATTATTTCTGTTAGGAAAATTGGTCTAGCTAATGTATTTTCATTTAAATATACTTCTGAGTTAAAAAAAAAATATTAAAACCAACAGAACTCTAAACAGTGAACTAAGGCCATTAAAAGCCAGGCACACCTTTCTATTCTCTTCTGTCCATTTCTGTAGATAAAATGTAATTGGACTTTCTTTCAAAATAAGCAAGCAATGTATTGCTCAGTCAGGATTGTATGAGCTTATTCTTCTGTGAAAGTAATTTTATTATTATATAATCACCCAAAGTCAGAAATAAAAATTATTCTGGGCTAAAATTATTCATGTCCTATTTTTTTGCCTAACATAGTATGGCATGATGCTGTTGGGCTCTGTTCTATGGGACCTTACAGTAAAAGTATGAGAGATGTCTAAAGGACAACCAAGACAAGGAGCTGGCACATGAAGCTGAGGCAGTGCACAGAGAGGTGTCTGCAATTTGCCTTTGTGAGTGCTTCAAGTGAGTTATGAAGGTCTTGCTTATTTCAAATAGTTTGTTACTGTCAGGGACATATTCCAGAGGGTTTTGGTATTTCCTAGAACCTCAGGAACCCTGCACTCTGTGAGTGGAAAGGATATCAGTGAAGGAAGATGTCCTTACCCATCTAGACTATTAAAATGTCAGCCAAAGAGCAACTACTATTTTGGTTTAAATACACCCCCACACAAGATACTTCCACATCTCATTCTTTGTTGCATTTAAAGACTGGAACATGAATGGCTTCAGACTTCAGTAATGGTGTGGAGGAAGAGAAGGGTTTGAGCATTCACGGTAATAGCTGAAAAGAGAAGGTGGAAGGAGGGATTTTTTCCAGTCTTGTTCTCGCCTGCAGCCCCTTCTTACATGGTATTTAGCTCTGGGACATCACTTGGACATAAACCCAGACCTTTCCCTCATCCCCAAATTCTATTACATACTACAGTTTTTACACATCAGGACCCTTAAATTATTTCTGCACTGGCTCTTTACCAACATAAGCCCTGGCAAAAATTCAAAACATTTTTCAGGGAATGATTAATTGTATAAGTGTTCTGAGATGTACAACAAATATTCACTCATTTGAATGACCCTCTCATGCTCTTGTTAGCTAAGATCCCTTTGCAAAAGCTTATAGGACATTTTGACTGATTTCAAACAAAAATTTAGGGTGCATAGACTACAGCCAACAGTCAGAAGCAGGTTAAACAGACAGCTTTATCTTTCCTTTCCTTATATGACTCCAACCTTTCATTTTTCTGTAAACAAAAATAATTTTGCAGGCAGTCATAAGGTCTTATCAGCTTTAACACAGTGTAGTGCAGCAAGCTGTACAGATGTGTGGCTTCTGCTGCCTCCCTGAAATGGGACCAGAGCTCCTGGGTGGGGCAACAAGCACTGCCCCAGCCAGACCCAAAGTGGTCCTGGCCCCCCTGCTTTTGCACTTGTATGGCCTTCTGTCAGTAACTTCAGATGACCAGGTTTTAATATGACACTAGGGATTTGGTGGTTCATTCACTAGTATATACTTACCATAAAATGTTTTTATTTTCAGCATTTCTGGGAGGAAGACCATTCTGATGTGTATACCCTGTATGCTTTCACAATACTTGTGTCTTAGACAAAAACATACCTCACAAAAATGGTTGACAAGTTGGAGGGAATACTGGAGCTTCTTATCCAAACACAAGTCTTTTTCTAATTTAGTCTTATTACTTATCCAGCTTATGCTCCCCAACATTTTAAATGGGAATTGCTTTGGTACTAGTCAAATAAACCAAAGTATGGATAGCTGAAATTGATAGAGACTGCAGTAGTTTTGTAAGTGAATTTCCCTGGTGTCGATCAACTGATGCCTGTTCCGTTCTTTTTTTTTTTGTCTTTTTTTTTTTTTTTTCCATTCTAATAACATCGTTTTTGCTGCTATAAACAAAAAGGTAATACAAATGCATATTGAAATACAGCACATTACATTTCCCAGCACCTCTCAATGGCACAGTATTTCAACAAACTGTCAAAATGGCTAAAAACTGCTTCTATTTAGAGTCTCCTGCTTCCAGTAGAACAAAGCATAGGAACAGCTCATCTCACTTAAGCCAAAGGCTTACTTCACCTTTATGTTCTCTGCTGCTTATATCCCACTACAAAAAAAAATTTTGCACCTCTTTAAAGATTGTTTTGGGAAAACAAATAGAGAGATAGATGATAGATAGATAGATAGATAGATAGATAGATAGATAGATAGATAGAT
>JACBWW010000467.1:0-22261 GCA_020086605.1 Lanius collurio | reverse complement strand
GTCGGGTCATGACGCCATACGATCCCTTCCCTTCCCTTCCCTTCCCTTCCCTTCCCTTCCCGCTATTTATCTTCATGCTAACTCTTCAAGGCAGGGAAATGCTATTTCCTCACCTCTGCATGTGTAGACCAGAAGACTTTCATTCTCAAAGGAAATACAGCTCCTAAACAAAATGTAGGCCTTAGTAGAAGACAGTGCCTTGGCTCCTCAGATGTTCAGTGAGTTATTCAAAATTGAGGTAGTTCAGGGCTTTGTGGCTTCTTGCCTGGTTTTCAACCCCAGAACCCAGCTTTTCTTTTTTTTTCCTCTCAGTCAGGATGCCAGGGTTACATCTCTGACTTAGCTCAGTGTGGGTAGAAGCCCTGCTGACTTTCCTAATGAGGGATAAAGACTAAATTCTCCCTTAGAAATTCTCCAGTACCTTTTCAATTCATTTACACTGGTTTTGCTCTATTGGCTGCATTAATGTACTTCCGCTATACTGAAATATCAAGGGGCAAGAGTTAAAAGTAATTAAAGATATCTAAGCAGGAAGGTACAATGAGATGTTTTGTGGGATTGACAAATATGTCTTATCAACGAACTTATTATCAATTGAAAATGATTTAGAAAACTTAATAATGTTGGTTACTGAAGGATCCTGGCTAAGCTTTGCAATTTTCACTTAAGAAAATGCTGTAATTGTCTTCCACCAAGGAATTACATTTCTTCCAGTAGCAGGAGATGTGGAGAACACAAAGAGGATACTGTTTACTCAATTAGTTATCCCTTGAACCATTCCTTCATTCAACTTTAAAGACTCTTTTCACTACTGTTAAAAATGTGCTGGCAACAGGGCAAAACTCAAAACTAGAAAAATAAGAAAAAGGTTCTGTTACCAAAACTATCAGGTTATATTGCTTTTGTCCTGATATGTTAGTAGTGGCAAATTACAGTAAAAATATTAAAACCATCAAGACTTTCATTAAAACTCATAGAGGTTGAAAAATGAAGTTTCCCAGTAGGAAAAAAGATTTTGATGGGCCTTGAACACGACTGAAACTTATGAAAGGTAGACAATCAAAATGATTATTCTTTAATGTCACTTTTACTACTTTGCTGTCAGAATCCATATTTAAAAACAGCAGGAAAATTTTCCTTCTTTTCATTGACTTCAAAATAGTCAGCATTTCAAAAAGTTCTGAATCTCTCCTGTCAGATTACTCTAACTGTGGGAAATGCAATATTTATTTTCTCCAAAGAAGAAATAATAAAAGTAAAAATCCAAAACTAACTTCCAGCTGGGCCTTTCAACAAATACTGTTCTACCTAATTAATAAAAGCGAATAGAATGCCATTAACATTGGCAGTATTATTCACACATCAGTGTTCCACTGAGGTTTTGACAGACTGACATTTCTTTATTGTATTTCTTTATAGTATTCCAAGTATTCCATTGGAAAAAAATTGTCTGAAATTTTCATAAATTTTCATTGGACATGGAAGGTATAATACATAGGAATGCTATTTTAATCATACAAATAATTTGGTCACATGAACAATTTTATCATATGACTCATATGAACATATGAACAGTTTGGCAAGGTGGTGTGATTTCAGTATGTGAAAAATTATAACTACTAGGAAAAGACCTAGATGAGCACAAATCTCTATGTCAAGCCTTGTGACAGAAACTAAAGTTAAAACTATTAAGTATGACTCTGATGCCTCCAAAAAATCTGTTTAAATTATATTGGAAGATGTTTCCATTGTGTTTAAAAAAGCAAAATGTAGCATCTGTTAAGAAGCAAGAGGATTTTGACATTTTCTGGATATGCTGTAGGGCTATATAAGCAGTACACGCTTCATGACCAATCAGTTGGAGATTTTGCTTTGCAAAATATTCATTTATGCACCTTCAGCTCAAAAATTCGTGTGAGAACTATGTATGTGATACCAGTTTTCAAAAAAGCAACAAAAATAAAAAGGGTGAAAGACGTTGGTATTTGAGTATTTTTGGGCCTAGCAGACATAGGATAAGTTTTAAAAGATTGGTTTCATCTTAATTGAGAACTGTTTCTTTATATTTCCAGTAGTTCAAATAATTTTCTCTCAGGACTTTGCAACATCCTGAGTAGCAGTGACAGCCCCAGAAAAAAATATGAAAATTCTTCTGACAGCATCATATTTGTACTTTGTGAGGGAATTTAGGCTATATTCTTGCCATCTATCTATATGTTATAAATGTCAATATTTGTTTGTTTTTTTTTTTTTGTAATTTTGTGTATGGTCTCTTCCACTACTTATACCCAAATACAAATATGCTAAATTTGAAGTTTTCATTTAAAGTGAATGAAGTAGCAAAAAGATTAGTGGATATCTGTTAGCCCACTTTAAATATCTCATAAATCTAAGGGTAGTGGTGTCCATGGTTGTGAATTTATTCTGAAAGAAGAGAGTAGACATCTTTATTTTTCCCAGAGTAGTGATTAAAAATAGGCAAACCCCAGAAAAATACATGTGAGATCAACAAAGCCATGAAACTAGCCAAACTTGCCTGATTGAACCTCTTTTTTTTGAAGTAGGAACAATAGCTGGGTTTACACAGCCTTTCAATGATTTCTTTTTCAATTAAATACTTCCATTTTTCATAAACCAGTTTGGTTTATTTGGTTTGTTTCCTTTATATTTAAGATGAGATTCTGTTTAGTTCAGATTAGTTTACTAATTTCTAATAAAATTTTAATTGGTCTCTTTCGGAATCCTAAGCATTCTGTAAACAGCAGTCTCACATGTATAAATATGTTTTGTTGTAATTCAAATTACAAGCTTCCAAGAGGTGAAAATGTCTTCTGCATGGCAAATATGTTATAAAGATCTCATTTGTAATTTAAATGTTATCTCTAAGGTTACTAGACCTGCATTGGGCAAGTAACTTTGCAATTGAAAAGAGAGCTCTAGGGAAGGTTGAAACTAAAAGAGGTTTAGAAAAGCATTTTGCATTCCCTTGGAATTTTTTAGCATCTCAAGTTTTTTTTGTTTTTCAGGGTGAAATGATGAAAAATGCTCCCTCCAAAAATTGGGTCAGAATGAAGACTGAGAAAGACTCCTGGACAATCCCTCCTTGGAGAAGCCAGACATTCAGGCAGCAGGGCTGAGAAAGGGATTTTAACTCTGCTGCTCAACACCTTGGTTTTTCCTTTTTGCAATTGTAAACACGACTATGAGAGTTCCCCAGTTAGATCTCTCTTCCTGGCTGAAAAGAAGTTCTCAAATTCCAAACTAGGCAGGTTTTGCATCAAATTGTGTCAAAAAGTTCTTTCTTACCAAATGTTGCAACGTATGTTTAGGAGATTCTTCCTGATTAGAAGTTTAATTGAAACATATATCTCTCCATGAAAAAGGAAAGTAAATATGGGGCTCTGAGGGCGAGAAATAAAAGACTAAATTGAGTTCCAACAAGAAAGTGTCATTGGACTCCAGTTTCTAAACTTCTGTTAACAAATACCCTTTTATAAAGGCTCATTCCAATTAATGATTTGAACAACTACTTGATTTACTGTGTTTTGCATTATCTTCAGACTTTTCCTGAAAAAAAAAAAAAATAGGTTTGGATATTATTTATTTATTTGAACCTGTAAGCTCACTTTTGAAAACAGAAGGGGATTGATTATTAATATTCTTCAAGAAAAAAATCCACAGGGTAAATAACACTGGTAGATGTGTGTGAATTTCTTTAATTTTTCTTCTTTTTTCTTCTTCAAGCTTTCTGTGTGTCTCCAGGATGCTTTAAGAGACAAACTTAGTTTTAAGGCATGGGGCAGATATGGCCTTCAAGAATAAAACTAATACATTATTCTAATTTTCAAATACATGAAATATATTTATTTTTAAAACTTGTCTTAATCAAATTTACAATGTTCATTCATGGTCCATCCATATGCAATTGTTAATATGTTGTTCTTGTATTTGGTAGTGTAAACAGCAGGAAAAAAAATAGAAATATTACTTCTGATGACTTTCTGTTACCCTTCTTTCATTTTATTAAGTTTTTGTGTCATTAAGTTCCACCAACGCTTAGGGCATTCTTCCAGCTAAGCTGTGCATTTAGAGCTCTGGGTTAGCAGAAATGGGCACTGTTTCTTTCTTGTTTGATTTTCAGGCTTTCTCTTCATGAAAAGCCACAGGCATTTCAGAAGAGATCAATGATTTGTGCTGAGTAACTGCATGTTCTGCTGGTTTTGTAGCATCACAGAATGGTTTGGGTCAGAAGCAACCCTACAGACCATCTTGTTCCAACCTTCTGTTTCTAATTCCCCCTGGAATGAAATGGAAACATTTAAAAAGATGGATCCTGCTGTCTTCATTTTAAATTTTTTTTTTAATCCCAGAGATAGGGGTTCTGCATTCATCAATTGCTGTATTGCTGCAGTGTTCCGGTGCTAGAATGTGAAATTTGCAGAATTGAAATAAAGAAACTTTGCTGCCATAATATGAATGAAGAGTGCACATGCTTCTCCACAAGGAGATGTAAATGCTGTCCTAAATCAAGCTATTAAAACTAAATAAATTGGTTCAGGTGGACTTCCTGCATTTTTTCTTCACTTTTCTTAATGAGTATTTGATGAAAATTTGCTGAAACTTGGAATCCTTTATAGAAAGCTCTTTCTGGGGAAAAGAAAAAAACATCCAAAAAATTAAGAAAAAATTTAGTATTTCATATCTTCTAAGTCTTACCTTTGTTTTTCCTCGAGGGACTTTTAGTCATGGTCAGGAATTTGCCAATTTTCAGTGATAAAATTAAATGCTTGGAGGGGAAGAAGTTTGTCAAGGGAGGCAAACAGGATGCTTGTCAATTCAAAGCTGTTAAATTATTACTCAAAAAATGTGCTTCTAACCTTTTATATCTTTTTGACGTCATTTCCCCCTTGCCATGCATTATTGTACATACACTATAAGCCCCATACAGTCATTTATCTTGGATCTTCTTGTTGGTATTATTCCTGTGTGGTTGATGTCTTTAAACCAATCAGATGATTGTTTCATTCGGGGTGGAATTTCTGTCCAATTCCTAACTTTCTCCTCAGATGTATGTGAACTCTAACAACTACAAGTAATTTTTGAACCAATATTTCCTTAATCTCTGTCTCCGTCACTTAATCATGTTTGCATATTTCTGTTTTACTTAAGGGTTATTAAATATCCTTATTAGATAAGGGTAATTCTATCAAGATCTTTGTCTGCCACTCCTTTATGTCATACTGTCTTGTTGCTTTTTATAACTTGTTCGTGGTAATCTACTTATAAAATGCCTCTGCTCTTTTCTGCACAAGATCTCCCCAAAGAATCTGATACAATTCTTTTACATACAAGGGCTTAAAATAACTGAGTGTAGAGGCTTAAGCATTCAAAATATATAATCTTTGGATTTAGAATATTGAAAATAATGTCAGACTGAAAGGACTCTGTTTGTCTCACATCTTTGCAAATTACTTGGCTTGTTCTGCCAGCAAATGTGTGGTTTAGTGCTAGGAAAAGATGGAATGGTTACTATAGTAACTGTCAGACAATCCAGCATGGTGCTTATGTTACTGTACCTCTGAGACAATACAAAGCTGCCTTCTTAATCCCTTTAGTGCTGCTGGTTGAATAGTGTATGCCCAGTAAAGTGGCACTTGTAGGTCCCTTGGCTGTACACTCTATTTTCCATCTCCTTCTCAGTAAAGTAATGGGCCTCCTACAAATGGTACGAAATAAAACCCCAAGCCCAACATTCAAAGGCAGAAACTTAGTACTCTGCTTGAAAAACACACAACTTCCCCCCAGACTGTAATGACTGGGATTTTATGAGGTTTTTTTACATTCTCAAACTCTTTAAACACTAACCGATGTCAATAGAGATACAATGAACTTTGTTCAAAGCATAGGAGATGCCTCAGTGCAATTCAATTTTTCCTAAGATAATTTTATGTACTTAGTTCATTGCTTGCTAGAATCAGTGAATTTTGGGGACAAAATAAGACAAACTGCATAATATTAAGGCTTAGTTGATTGTTTAGTTGTAGAATTAGCACATTTAACATCTGCTAGATTTCATTTAACACTGTGGAACAACTGGAAGTTGTGGCCCCAATGGAGTGGACAGCTTCAAATTAATACAGCAGCAGCTTTCTCATTAGATTTTTATGTCAATGCTATTTCATCAGTGCATTGTATATAACCATTAGAATTCCCACTAGAAAGGAGACTGGCGTCTATATCATGGGAAAATGCTCCAACAATTCAGGTGTAGGGGATTCCATGGAAAAGTTAAGTGCCTTTTTGTTATTGTGTATTGGTAACATATCCAAATATTAATTCATGAAAAGGACAGATTAAAAATTAATTAAGCTTAGCAATTATGACGCCTGAAATGTGGAGCAAGGGAATATTTGCACTGCTGAAGATTTCGGGAATTTTCATTTTCCTCTTGTGTCCTAAATCATGATCTGTATTCAAATTTCTCCACTGCCTTATACCTGAGGATTTTTCTCTTTCATTTTCTTGCATCTTAATTTAGGAAAGTGCTGTAGCACAAGCACAAATTCTCTCAAATTTATTCAATTACAGCTTCGTACCTAAAAGTTTCAGTTTCCAGCAGTCTAAACACAGAATTATGCTCTTTCATCATTTTGTCCAGCCCTTGGATCTATATTGGTTGAATAGTTGTAGGTCAAATGTCACTTGTAGGTAGTTATGAAAATGCTTTTGTGAGATGTAGGCATCTCTGAGCCATAGCACAAGTGAAATGATACTGGCAGTATTTCAGTGTTAGATTGTAAGTTATAAATAATATCTTTACAATTCTACATCCTATAAAGTATAATGATTAAAAATGTTGAAGTTTCCTATTTACATACACAATGTGCATTTTAAAGGGAAAATGTGATACTTATGAACCATCAGCAACACCTCAAAAACAGGTCCAACAAATACTTGCTTTGTCATTGTACAGTTTTCAGCATCTCTGTTTGTTTATGAGTTTTTGATCATTGCTTTGACTTACAGAGGAAAAAACCCCGCCTTTGAATGTATCTGTGAAATTCTAATAGAATCCACAAATATCTTACGGGGAAAAGAACATGATCTATCATTTACAATTTTATACATATTTTTTTTTTTTTTTCAATACCATAGTTTTCATGACTACTCTCTATTAAATTTATTCTGAAAATGAAGGGAGGAAAATGCCTTGCTCCAGACCAGGGCAATGGTTCCAGCCAGAAAGCAGGACAGGACACCGGAAAATTGCTGTTCCTGGTCTGAAGCAGGTCAAAGCCAGAGAGAGGGAGAGATTTTGGTGTCAGGCAGGTAAAACAAAGCTCAGGGACTTGATACTTATGCTCATTTAGGCTGCAGATACAAAGAATTTAGTTCATTAAATGCTTCTCTTTTCTCTGCTATTTTAGTTTGGTTAGTTAATGATGTGAGCCTGACATTTTAAATAAGCAACTTTAAGAGCTTTCATTCTAAATTTGAAATACTATGGTATTCACAGGTACTTCATGGACACCAAAATATAAGTCTATATATTTCTCCAAAGATATTTTCTCTTTCCAATAAATCCTCAAGTCATAATAAATCACATATCTATCCCTGATTAATTGTAATATCTTAATTATCATTTTGACGATGTAAGTTCTGAGCAGAACATTTTATCAGAATATCTGCAGTGAATTTACTTTCAGGATATCTGTAATATTTAGCACAAAGTAGTAACTGTTTTCAATGTGTCAGTATATGTCAGTTTTTATTCATGAGCACAACCTTCTTGCATGTGTGCTTGTCCAATCAGGAAAGAAAACGAAAAACAAAATCTACATCCCACATCTGAGTTCCAACTTTTGTTATCAAAGATCATCTGTTCATCTATCTGGGTTCATAAAAGTCTAGGAGGAATCTGAGGAGTTGTTTTATTTCTTACTTCCTCTGAGTTGGCTGAGTGGAGAAGTGATGGATTTATCCATGCAGAGCCCAGGCATAGGGCAATTATTGTACTATATCATTGTAAAATGCTCTGTGTGCCACTATACAATGAAATGATTGTAGCTTCTTCAGCTATGGCAAAGTTTTTGACATACCCATGACTTTAAAAAGTAATATAAAAGGAGTAAGAGGAATTGTGTCTGAGCACAAATTCAGACTTCTCTACTACCAAAACACAGCACCATTAAGATGATGAACACCAGTGTTAACAACACAAAGAACACTCTAAAGGTCTTTTGGCCAGGAAGGTTATCTTGTTTTATAATCTGGAGATTTATAATGAATAATATGAAAGCAGAATGGATTTCAGTGGAAAGAAGAAATCTATTTTTTATCACTTCAAAAATTAAATTATCATAAGCAGTGAGATTTATATTTTAGATGTCATCTGAAAGAGTTTATCTGCAGGAGTATGATGTCACTAACATCATGTGGGTTTTCCTGAGCAGCAGCCCAATAGAAAGAATTACAACTTTTTTTATAACCATGCAATTTACTGCAACATCTGGTATTTCTCTGGAAGTATTTTATATGGATGTGACCTGACCTCCTACTATCAGAATTTCAGAAGGCCGATTACTATATTACTAATCAAAATATAATGATTCACTTTCATTTAGTGCACTACTACTGAAACTGTATAACCCTGAAATAAAATGTAATTGAATTTGTATGGAGCTAATTGTGGAAACTGCTAGTAACTCCAAAGATGAATGATATTGAAGATTTTTATTTTATCGAAGAAAATGAATTTATTTGAACAATTGTTGATAGAATTCTCTTCATGACTACTTTGGTTTACTTAGAATGTAGACCACTGGAAATGAAGTTACAGAAATTTAATTAATATTTTGCTAAAAGAGTTTTTGAAACATTACAAAATAATAGGATATTTATTGCTACTTTGTGCTTCCTGTACTATATGTATATGTTTTTTTTAACTCCTTAGAGTTTTTTATGATTTTTCTTTCTGAGGAATGCTTGTTTCCAATTAACTGAATTTCAATTTTTGATAAATTCTGCAAGAGTTTGCAAATTTTTTTTTCTGCATAGTAGGGGAAAAATTAATGCTATCTAAACTCAGAATTATTTTAATTAGGTATTTGAAAATTTACATTTCATATAAAATTATGCACTCACCAATTTTCTAGAAATTATTTAATTCAATAGAGAAGAAAAAGTTTGAAGAAGCAAAAAGTCTTTAAATATTGCAAATATTCAAATAAATTAATTATTTGGTTCTCAATGGGATTTGAAAGTTCTTAACAATTCTCAATTTGTCTCAAAAAGTGATTTTCATGGTGTAATGCCTTTCTAAATGTTATTACATGTTACTTTACATTGCTATGTTAATATTTTGATTAGATTATATTTACTAACAATTCTTATTCCTAATGACTTGTGCACATGATGTTACACATAAAGAGTATTGTAGTAGTAGAATCTGTAAAATACTAATACCAAGGGATTCAAGAGAAAATTTAATAAAATTGATAAATTTATGTTCATGTAGAAATTGTATCAGATTATAAAGTTTTTCTTGTTATCTTATTTGTTTCATTCAGTAATGTTCTGTGAAGATATTTGTTTTGATTGTGTTTCATTATGTCTTAAAACTGATGCAATTCTTAGAAAATGTCTTTATATCTCCCTTGATAAAAATTAAATTTATAATAAATTAAAATTATAACCATAATTTCTGTTGCAGTAAGAGAATGATGTAATCTGAGACAGAGGTAGGAAAGATAGATTACTTTTCCAAAGGATGTCCTCTAAAATACTTTATATAATTATAAAACCTAAAAATTTTTATTTTTTATTTTACAACAAAAATTGGAAACATTAAAAGGGCTTTTATTTTTTTTTTTTCCACAATTACTTTTTTGCCAGCAATATTCTATTTTAAGATTCTATGTAAATTAGAAAAACTATTAAGTCCTTCAACACTTTTCTCAATAGTCACAACTAAAATGAGAAGCAAGCCCTTTCCCCAGTTCCTCTCAGGTAATAAGCTTACACAAAATGTGATGGCAGATTTGGAAGAACGATACTTGTGCCTGTTTCTCAAAATCTTCTGGTTTCAATACTCTCAAGTATTTATTTAACTAACAAGCTAAGGAAGGGTATGGAAGGACAGCAAGTGACAGCTCTCTTAACTTCTCCAAGAAACACTGGGATTATTTGTCAGCGTTAGCAGCAGTTTGCAGCCAGTGCAGTTTGTAAACAATCTCAGAGCTCTCAGCAGCGACTTCTAATAGAGACTGTAAACACTGCAGCATTTAACCTTCGTGTATCTGCTTTAGAAGGAGAAATCAAACCCTCAGGCTAATTGCCATGGGCAATAAGATCCCAAAACTCAAGCACCAGATACAGATACTCCAACAGCTCAAATATCTGCTCTCTTGGGAAGTTTCTTGTGCATTTGGTTAGATCAGTTTGGAACACACTTGCCTTACTATTTGCAGTCTTTTACAAATAATTAACTCCCAAAAGAACAATGTACTTTTCTCAAATAAGTAACAGTTACTAAAATATTGCAAAAGAATAAAACACTATTTTCATTCCCAGTAGAATGTGAAAAGTTACCTCGTAAAAAGAAGAATGGGGAAAATAATTCACAATATAAAGATAAAATTATAACTAAGCCATGTGACCATGAGTAATTAAGGAAAAAACAAAAGCTGTGAACCACTGTATGGAAAATTACAGGCATGGAACTAACATAAATCAGACCCATTCATCTCTACAGGTGTATTTTACCAGGAAAATTACCGGTTTAAGAATCCACAAGGTCCTTTTCCTCTTAAATTCGAAATGTGCGTAATTTGAATTTGAAAATGCCAGAGAGATATTGTTTCCAAACAATGTATTTATTAAACACCAAGATATGGGGTTTTTTTTTGCCCATATAATTATTTTTAGTAAAATGCAATATTAATGTATTCACCCCAGTTTTGGGTGCCTGCATTCAAGGACAGCTCTGACACTGTGCAGCCATAAAACCTTATATCAGACTTCTGTATCAACAGTGAAATTTTGATGTTTGTTGCATGCCCATCCTGCACCTTCAGCCAGGGCTTCTTTATGCTCACACTCAGCCTCAGAAGCAGCCATGCCCATTCCCAGCACGGTAGACCTGGCATTCTGGGCTCTCATTAAAATGCAGACATTCTTTTGTCACTTATCTTCACAGTGAAAGAGACAAATTAATAGCAAATGTATTTCTTTAAAGACTCTTTTTTTTGTACCCTTCCATATCTGTCTGCTTTGAAAGGTCTCCCATCCTTCTATGGACTATATATATATATATAAAATATAAAATATAAAAGATGTATATATTATGGACTATATACATTTAATAGACAATCAATGTCTATAAAAGCAGCTCTGATTATCACTCTGCTTGGAATATGAGGGTCATGACATTTGATCCTACTGCTGGTTTTTAAGATTTCAAAGAAGCCATCCTTGGATAGCGCTTCAATTCCCATGGCTTAATAGAGCATTCTCCTGTTCTGCCCTTAGTGTTTAGTAGAGACTAAAAACATTCCCTAGTGCAATGTCTCTTGGCATTAAGCATTTCCAACTTAAGGTGAGAAGTGTAGTATCCAATTTAGGAGAATCTGGTAAACCAAGGATCCCTTATACTGCTGGGCATTTGGGAAAGCATAAATTAAAGTTACTGAGTAGTTTGATTGACATTCATATAAATACAAATAGAATTCCACTAGGAATTTGACTTGGAGATGCATCTTGTCCATCAAAAAGAATTGAAGGAATCCATTTTTCAAACTCAAGATAAATACAGGATTCTATCTCAGTAAGGAATATTTTCAAAGTACTTGTAAAATAGCTTTGATGGAACCATCACATCTCCATACAATTTTGAAATATGTACAGATTTTATTATGTATGCAAACATATTGTATTTATAGCTGCTTCTAATTTCTGCAGAAATATTTAATACAACGCATACATGTAAATATTTAAAGATACATTTTTTAGGGGTTTGTGTAAATAGTTTAGCACATATCTTTCATTTCTACCTTTTATATGTGTAAAAAATAAAATTCTTTCAGGAGAGCACATTCATGTCGTGAACTTAGTGAACGAGATTCTGAATATAAAATGTTATTTCACATGTCCATCATTATTTCATGGACATCAGTAGAGATGAGGGACAGCTTGGTATTTCTAATTAAAGAACTATATGTTTTTAATCAAAATATTATTTTAAAACATTTTAAATTCCAGTAATATGAATAGATTAATTTTGTTAAATAAACAGTAGAAATAATTGTTATGGTCTCTCAGTAGACAAGCAGTCACCTTGTACATTTTCTGTTTGCTTATTTATTTTTTCTTACCTGAATAGAGGACAGCGTTGCATACATGCTTAAATTGTTCACAGAGATCCAGTGGCTGAGTACAAGAAACTTAGTACCATCATCTGACAGCTAATTCAGAGAATTTAACATTGTGTTAAAAAAATGAGAGTAACTATATTGGTTTTGTGTGGCTATAAACTTTTCCTATTATCCTGTCTCCCATGAAGATGGATGCACATTGATGGATACTTGTATTAGAACATGACAAGCATATGTAATATTCCTTCTTGCATTCTTCCAGTCTCCAGTTATTTTAAACTCTTTCCTGGTCCTTTGAGGCTTGTATGTTTCTAAAGTCCTTGAATCTCTGTGCCAGCAGTTCATCAAAGTGGCCCATGAAAGCACATAAGATTTTTGTGCCAAAAAATGTCCTTTAGCAGTGACTTCTGCAGGAATACTTCCTGTTGAAAAAAAATAGCCTTTTCTTTAAATTTATCTTTGTGCTGAACATAGTATTTAGATGCTTTGGCTGAGCATTTGTTAAAAATGTTCAGCTCCACTTTAGCAAATGCTTAATTGCTTCCTCCATTTTGGTTTTAGGATTCAATTTTCTGTCACTGAAAACCAGGGACTTTATACTAAAATGAGTAGTAGAGGTACAGTAAATTGAGCAGATAAGTATCTGAGGTATTATTATACAACAAAATGAAAAGATAAATGTGACCTGAAATATATTCCAGTAAAATAATACTTCTTATTGAACATTATAATCATTTAGGTTGGAAAAGACCTTTAGGATCACCAAATCCGAACATTTACCCAGTATTGCCAAGTCCACCAGTAAATCATGTCTCTAAAGGTTTGTTTGGTTGTTTGTTTCCTGAATTTGGACTAATCAAAAGGAGGAAATGGTCTGTCTAATGTGAAGACAAAATTATGTCCCAATGTTTTGCCCCTGATAAAAAGGTTTCATTATCATTGTTAAGCATAGCCTACTCCAACAGGAGATTTTTAATGGAAAAAACCCCAAAACTGCTACTGTCAGATCTGTGGCAGTCCCAATGATTGGCTCAAAACACAGCTATTCAAAATAGTTGGTATCTAATAAATATGCATAGGGGTTTTCATCTCCATTCTTTTCTTCCTCAGAAAATAAATGAATGAAAAGAAAATACTATTTCCCTGTTGCCCTTGAGTTAAGCTATAGAAAAACAACTTAATTAAAAAGACTTTTGGCAGTAGGACTGATTTACATGAGGGTTAGATAGGTTGGAAAGCCAGAAATAACAGATGTTAAATAAGAGAAAATGAGTTGGCTTATAAAGAAAATGGACTCCATTCCAAAACATGCTTGTATTACAGGATATGAGAGGAAAATAAAAGTACTGGTCTGTGCACTGCACAGAAAAGTCTCTTTCCTAAATAAGTAGGAGGGATGTTCAATGAAACAGCCATTAAAGACAGGAGTAAATGAGAAATGCCTCATACAACAAGGACTCAAATCCTTTTATTACCAGAAAATGATGGGAAAATTAAAAGCTAGCTGTATATTTATTCTTTTCGCATGCAGCAATTTTAGAAATCATTGGGGTTTTTAAAAGTAATACTTTCCTTCTTCTCCTCCTTTTTTCCTGCCAAATAGAGGGTAAAGCTACTTACTAAAATTATGATGAAAGCTCTCTTTGTCAATATAAATTAACAGCAATTGGCCTGGTGATATACATTTTCTTTCATGTTAGCAGAAGACAAAAATAGAAAAGATTTAGAGACATCAAAAAAACCTTACACTTTCTTCATAACACTAAGTTGGCTACTACTGTCAAGTTATCTAAAATTGTCAAGATTTTTGCTTTTCATTAACTTTAAAAACAACCAAAAAATTAAAATATTTCCAGGCTGTACTCCTACTCATTCTATAATCAAGGTATACAAAGTATTGGGTTTACAAGGTATTTCACTGATAGTTGATTTTTAATTCCACTGTCTCTCAAAGTTTCTTGGATAACATATTTCCTTTATAAGTGCCACCAGTACTCTTGCATCAGGCTTAGAATCAAAAAACCCAAGGAAATAAGTGCTATTACTTCTATTCTGTCTCAAGGCACATGTTTAAGGTGTATTCCCAAAGCTCTGTGAAACTTAAAGGAAGAAAGGCTTAAAGGAAGAAATGTGGCCTTTATCATGCTACTGTTGAATGACTGTGGAGGAGATAAAAATCTTGCAATGATTGCTCTCTTGGTCTGAAATGTGCACATTGGGAAGGAGGAAATCCTGGCAGAAAATTTGTAGGGAACATTTTAAACATCTGTTTCTAAGCTTTCATGTCAGAACCCAAAGAGAACTGGATATGTTCATTAATTCCTAGTATCGGAGAATCATAGAATGGTTTGGGTTGGAAGGGACCATAAAGATGCTCTTGTTGGAACCCCTGCCATGGGCAGGGACACCTTCCACTGGATCAGGTTGCTCAGAGCTCCATCCAACCTGGCCTTGAACGTTTCCTGGAATGGGACATGAAAAGTTTCTCTGAGCAACCTGTGCTGCCTGTGCCTCACCACCCTCATAGGGAAGAATTTCTTTCTAATATCTGATCTAAACCTACTCTGTGCCAGTTTGAAGCCATTCCCCCTTGTCCCATCACTACATGCCTTTAACAAAAGTCACTCTCCAGGTCTTATAGCCTCTTCAGGTCCTGGAAGGCCTCTATAAAATCTCTCCAGAGCATCCTCTTCTTGAGGCTGAACAACCCAAATTCTCTCAGCCTTTCCTCATAGGGGAGGTGCTCCAGCTCTCTAATCATCTTTGTGGCCTTCCACTGGACTTGTTCCAACAGATGCTTGTCTTTTTTATGTTGGGAGACCCAGAACTGGATGAAGCACTGCAGGGAAGGTGTCACAAAAGCAGAGTCACCTTCCTTGGCCTCCTGGTCATGCTCATTTTGGTGCAGCCCAGGACACAGTTGGTCTTCTGGGCTGCAAGAGCACATTACTGACTCATATTGAGCTTTTCATCCAAAAACACCCTAAAGACCTTCTCCCCAGTGCTGCTCTTAATCCATTCTCCACCCAGCCTGTATCTGCACTTAGGATAGCCCCAATGCACTTTGCACTCAGCCTTGTTGAACTTCATGATGTTCACATAGACCCACTTCTCCAGGCTGACCAGGTCCCTCTGGATCCATCCCTTCCCTCCAGTGTGCAGTCACCTCATAGATTGGAGTTGTCAGCAGATTTTCCGAGGGTGCCTCAATCCCACTGTCCATGTGATCCACAGAAATGTTAACACCTGTTGGTCTTAATACCAACCCCAAATAATGACACTCATCACTGGTCTCCACTTGGACATCCAAAAGATCCTAGACCAGAAGTGATGGTAAAAGAATTTTATTTTTCAGAAAAAAATACCCAAATCATAGAAAGTTTATTATAGATAAAAACAACACACATACACAAAAAAACACCAAACTTAAACAATAAAAAATCCAAGTGCATAAGTTTGAAATGAGTAAAAAATAAACAAAACAATTGATCAGCACTCTAGAGTCAGACAGAGAGAAATGCTAAAATGACTGTTTATTTGGAAGGAAATTGGCCCTACATTGAAACAAAAGAGTCACAAATATAAAAATGTACATGCAGTGTTATAATTGGAAATTTTAATAAAGCCTTCTGCAACGGTGCCATGACCCATCATTGTTACAATTTTTACATAGGACACCTCAGTGCTATCAAGTTTTTGAGCCTTTATTGACAGTGACTGCAAGCTTAAATCTAAAAGTCAGTCTTGGTCTGTTTTGCTACAGTGTTTGGACCTTCTTCCTGTCACAGGAGATTTTAATAAACTGTACACATAGCCTGGAAGAGACAATTAAAAATGTTTATCTTATTATAGCAATGAAAATCCACAGAAATGATGTAAATAAAAAGCACAGAAAATTGCTTCCATTCTTTTCATCTGGAGGGATTTCCAAGGCAACTCACAGCCAGTGCTGGACACTGTGCTGAAGTGGCTGAGTGATTCCCGAGTGAGTCTGTGGATGGTAAGCTCTGATATATCTACAATTGCCTCCATGGATAGAGTGATAATAGAGACCTCTGACATTGTTTCTAGAAGGCTCGTTATATCACAGACAAAAGACTGAACAGATGCATTGCCACAGTTATATGTATTGGTGGTACTAGATGAGGGAAAAACAACTATGAATGTAATAAGCCACTTCCTATAAAAGTAGATATGATTAAGGATCACACTTAAATTTCTTCCTTTTTAATAATTCTGATCATCAATGAAACTCAGGGTTTGAAGGAGGAAGATCCTTGATTTTCCTGAAATGTCATATTTTTCTGCTAAGACAGTCTGGAGAGAATTATCTAGCCAGAGCTCAAATATGGAGGAGCACTGTCTCCTAATGATGCCATTCACATAAAAGCCATCTAGGAAGATAAACTTGTCCAGCCTAATTAATGACCTACATTTCTTCTTGCCTTTTCATCTTCCCGGGTTCATGACTATTTCTGACCCTTCTTCCCTGGGCAATTTAACATCTTTAGCAGCTCATGGAAAGCAGAAATTAAAATGTAGCAGTTAGGTCATGTACACAAACATTTTTTTTTTCCCCTTTGGCTAGATATGTAAGATTTGAGATGGTAAATAGATCATTATTGTCTTCTGTCACTAAGGTGCTGGGTAAATCTACTTATGATGCCCATAAAAACTGTATTTACAAAACCCTCAGAGTACTTGTTTGTTTAATGTACTCTCTGCTGTGTATCTGTACTGATTACTGCCCACACAAAAGAAAACTAATACACATAGTGCCAAGATACTGTTCATGAAAATTTAATCAGAAAGTACTCAGAATTAATTAAATGGTTGTGAAATCCAGCAGCATACAATAATCATGGAGATTTTGTCTCTGCTGTCCAGCAGAGATAGTAGTGATTGGTTATGTGCTGCATAACACAGGAAATAACACAGTGAGACTCAGAATTACTACTAGCATTAAAAAATCATCTAATCTACATACAGCTTCACTAAAACAAGTTTTAACATATAGGTGTAAATTTAAGTATTTTCTATGCAGAAATACATACGTGTGATGGTGAGTTGTGAGCTCAAACATTGCACATTTGCACAAGGATCTTCAGATGACAGGTTGCAGTGCAGTTTACCTCTCCTTTTCCAGGGTATTTTCTCTCCATATAGTAGGTTTTTGACAAGTATTCTCAATAGCCTATACTAGTTGATGTATACAATTTATTTTAAAAAATAAAAATCTTTCAAGCAGCTACTCATAGTAATGTTGCAAGAATAATTGTTATGGAAGTGTGGTATTTGTTTTACAGTTCCTCCTTGAAGACTATGAAGGGCAAAGATGAAATATTATAGAGGAAAATGAAAGAAATGTGGGAATTGCAAAAGCTAATAAATGGTACACCAGTGGCAGTCCACTTCTTGTTGATCTTTTGATGGACATATCTCCTCTGCATAATCAGTGTATCATCAATACTTCAAACCCCTTGCACTTTGTGTTACCTCATGACTTACTGTCTGTGACAGAAATAATTACCAGTAGGAAAAAAGAGCGTGTGAAACAGAGGGGAAAGGACAAAGCAACTGATTTAAAAGCAAACTCTGCTTTAGAAGCAATTCTTTAGAAGTTTTGATGAAAACTAAGGCTCTGAAAATAGTTACAACATTCTTGTATCACTATGTGTGAAAACAGAAGAACCTCAGTACAATGATATGGGTTGGTACAACTTATCAAGTGTCCTTTGGGACTTCTACAGAACTGAATTTAAATTGCTTTAGAAAGTGGCTCCCAAGTTTTAATTTATTTTTTCTGTTTCAAACACTTATAACTGAAAGGCAAAATATCAGCTTCAGAGTTGCATTACCAAAGCACTGATATAAGCAAGAGTGGGAAAAGTTTAGAAAGAGATGTGAAAGTCTTTTTAATGGGGAAGTTAGTGAAAAGTCCTGAGGTATAAAACGCATAGGTAGAAATTTTTGTAAAATACTAGAAAAAATATTGAGTTATGATTAAGAAACTTAACCAAACATCTCATACTGGCTCAAACTATAATATTTTGCTGCTGTTGTCTAAGAGACTGATGTTTGGAGATGTTTCTTTTGATAATGGCATTTTTTTTAGATGTGTTTCTAGATTTTTTTCCACTGCTTTTTAAAATAATATGAATAGTAATAAGCTGAGAAAACAGGCATTTTAAAATGTTTTCCCTGTCATACTTTGTCTGAGATCTACCATCAAACTTTAATATTCTTGTAAAATATTAAAAGAAAAAAAGTTGAAAAGATCTGCCTGCATCTAAATATTGTTTTCTTTATATTAAAGTTTTTCAGGTTATATTTTGTTTGCTTCAAACTAAAATAAGGCTAGACATCCAATTTTGGAGGTGTGAATCTGCTGCGTTATAATATCTACTCTCATTATAGTTTGAATCTTGAGTTTCATTGCCTGCATTTATTGTCTTTCCAGACCAAATATATTGGTTTGCTTACATTTTAAAGGGAAGTACAGTATGCTGAATAAATCTTCTCAAGAGTCTTTTGGATATTCAAAGATGTAATTTCTTGGATTTATGGAGTTGTGGGGAAGCTTTAGAAACTGGTCGGACATTGCAAGGTGCACGATTTTCCTTTACATCATTCTTCAGATCGTGTCACACCATGGGCCATTTTAGACAACATACAGGCAGCTAAAAAGAGAGATTAGATTGCATTTTGAAGCTCACTTTACTTTTACTTTTCATTTTTATATTTTGTTTCAATGTCCAAAAGAACAGACTTTGAATGGTCACTAAGTTGTTAGCACACACAATTTCCTTTGACAAAAGACTTTTCAGCTAAGCATTCACATTTAATGATGTAGCAACAGAGTGCTTGTGTTGTCTGACTATGTCTTTTATTCTCTAACCTAGTGATTTCTTACATGTATTATTTAGTGAGTGTACATGCTCACATGCTGAATCTGCAATTAGAGAGATGTTGTGAATTATCCCGGGGGTTATATTCCACCTTCTGATGGAAATTCCTCTCCTTCACACTGAGGTGTACAACCAGAATGTCCCTATGGTTTTGTACTGGATTGGTGGGACTGCCCCATCCCTGGAAGTGTTCAGGACCGTGTTGAATGGAGCTTTGAGCAACATGGTCTGGTAGAAGGTGTCCATGCCCATGCCAAGGAGGTGGGAACTAAATGATCTTTAAGGCCTTTTCTAACACAAACCATTCTGTGAATCTATGATTTTATGGAGCTCTTTTACATAACATAAGTACACAAATGCTATAGTGCAATTCTACACTTAATGACTAGTTTATATCACTAGCCCAAGGAAAAGTGATAGTTTACAGGAAATCAACCCATAAAATACTTCCTGTTTAAATAGTTAGAGGAAAGAATTTTAAAAACTAGTTTTAAAACTTCTGTTCTTTCAATATGTAAAAATCCTAAAGTTGTCATTTGACTAATCCTTGATTGACTTTAACAGGAAAAGACGAGAGTGACACAATTATGGTTCAGCAGTAGTAACTGAGCTTCTGAAATGCCTCCTCTGTTCTTCACCATTAACCATAGAAATCACAAAATATTTACAAAATATCACAGAGCATTCCTTTATAGTGAAAAAATTCTGTTGAGGTTATTAACTTCTTTTTCAAGCCTGCCGCACAAAATTTCCAAAAGACAAAAGAAGCCTCTGTGAAAGCATTGTTTATGATTTGCAGATCTCATTGATAGCTTCCCTGGATATTTTATTTGCCACTGAAGATGTCTGAGGGCTTTTTAGTTGTATCACCAATTTTTTATATGTAAGTTTGATTTTACGTTTTTTTTTTTTAATATTAAATACTATACTAAGTGAGGATCATGTCTCGATTTGACTTGACAATTCGTTTTTTTTTCAACATTTCATTGGATCTTTTTCTGGGGATTTACATATGGTAAGGAAAAAATGTTTTTGAGGAGTCATGATGTAATTGAATCTATTTGTCTGTGTGTCTATATGTCAGAGATTGCTCTGGGGGTGTCTTTAAAAGACTGACCAGACAAGATGGTTTTAAACTATGAAACTGAACTTTACCACATTAATTTATTAAAGGCATTCTTCTTGCTAAGGCTTAATCCTTACATGTCATCATCACTACCTATACAAATCTGTTAGTACTTGATTACTATTTTCTGCACTAACTGTGAGTCTGCTGGCCATGATGCTCCACAGTCAGCACTGATGTCTGCTGTTGTTACTTTTTCCTGCCCACCAAGGTCAAGGTGATCAGTCTTGAGAGCTCCTCAATAAGACAAGTCAAGAAAAATGGGTTTGTCTTCCAATTTTCTGCATTGATGTCTGATGCTTTTATCTTGTTGCTCTGTTTCCACTCCAAAAATAGGGATTTCTTCTGCTCTCCACACTGCTTGTTTTGTTTCTTGGGCTAAAAAGATGATGAGGAGATTGGGGCATCTTATGAACAAAGGCTGAGGGAGCTGGGTCAGTTTCATCCTCAAAAAGAGATGATGGAGAGGGGACCTCATCGTTGTCAGTATCTGCAGGGAGGGCATGGACCAGGCTCTGCTCAGTGGTACCCAGCAATGAGACAACGGGTAGAAACTCGTGCCCAGGAAGTTCCACCTGGACATGAGGAAGAGCTTCTTCATTGTGCAGTGACCGAGCACTGGAACAGATCACCCAGAGAGGGTGTGCAGTCCCTCACTGGAGATATTCCAGAACCATGTGGACACAATGCTGTGCCATGTGCTCTGGGATGAACCTTCTTGAGCAGGCTTCAGCGTGACCCATTCTGTGATTCTGTTTTCCTCCATCTTGCCAAACATCCTTGTAGTGTTTTCTAGCAGGATGTCCAGCCTATTTTCCCCCTTTTCTCCTACACAGTGACTTTGTTGCTCAGTTGCCTCGGAGGTGTAGCTATCCCTCTCCCTCCAGTGCTTCTCACATTGCTCATACACCAATGTAAAGCTTTGTGTGGCTATGCCATCCCAACACTGGAAAATGCTCACATATTGCTGTTGGCTGCACCACTTTAGCATGCTTACTTTCAAGTTCAAGGCAAGTAGATATATTAATTCTTATCCAAATAGTACATTTATAATTGATGTGCATCAGTGACCTTTGCATTGGGTACAATGACAAGGTCTGTCAATATTTATAGATTAAAACCATTTACATTTAGAGTGTCAATGTAAACTAACTTCTTGGCCAGGAGACAGCTCAGTTTGGAAAAGTTTATGGAGGCCTCCTACGTCAATATCAATGATGAGATATGAATTAGAATTATCTGCTGACTTTGACTGCTACTTGTCATTCTTTCTTCTCTGATTGATGTGTTATCTCTTGGTATTTTTCATTTGGGTAAATATTTCTCTTAAGAACATCTGCTTTCTTTTGTTTCCCTCTTGGTGATGTAACTTGCTTTTTCCTCTTCAGTCTTTTGACAGGACACTGTCTTACTTTTCTTATGAACCCCAGCATTTCTCTGTGCATAAACCTTAAGGTATTTCCAAGTTCAGAATGTTTTGCTAAATTCAATCTTCTGTCATTGATTTTCCAAATCCTCTGGTTGACTAGTCTTCCCTGTCCCTACTCAGCAGCTTCTCTTGCAGAAAATTTCTCAAGGGAAGGACTTTTACAGCCTTTTACAACCTTCCACAAAAAATTCCTTACATGAAAATTTTAAAGTACCTCATTTTGTAGTCCCCTATTTTTCAAAGTCCTCCAATTAGAAAATGAAAAAAAGCAAATAACACAAATAAAATAGAGAAGTACTGTTTTTAAAAGGTAGCTATGATATAAATCTCATTTTTCTTTATGTTGCCATTACCTTTGGAGAATTCATTAAGGGACTTCCAGTTTCTGAGAAACTACCCTGTCTGTGCTCCTAGTAGGAAATTGTTA
>JACBWW010000466.1:11753-35171 GCA_020086605.1 Lanius collurio | reverse complement strand
TCTAAGAATGGGATGAAAATAAAAACTATTAATGCTTTCATGAATATTTTAATTTAATATTTTAATATTAAATAATATATATATAATATTTATAATAATATATTTAATAATTTAATATTTTAATTGCCCCAACATCTATCAAAAAACCGTTTAAGTATTAAATAATACTCAAGAGCATACAGGACAGAGATGAGGGAAAATTTTAAAAACCCAGTCTGTAACTGCCCTTTCCCAAATTGTACTTCATGAGACCCAGACTGTATCTCATGAGGAATTACTTCCAAATGTAGTGCTGATTCTTACCTGGAAGGGTGCCACTTACATACTCTGGCATATTTAAGGGCAAAACACATTTGGAAAAGAGATGCTATCAGAAAAGAGGAGGCTCTGGCAAAGCAATTTACTCCAAATGAGTATGCTGGAAAAGATCTTATATCAGGAGCTGGCAGAGGGAGCAAAATATTGGTGCCCAATATTTAGTGAGCAGAGCAAATTACCAGCAAGTCAGGAGTATTGGGATACTATTCCAGTATTACTGAAAACCTGCATTAAACACACAGTTTGAACTTCTTTTGCATAACTATTTCTGTAAGATATTAAAGTTTCTGCCAAGGTGACCTTCAAGTCAAATAAGTGTAATTTTCAGAAGAGAACTTTGCACATCTCCTGTCTTTCTATCAGGATTCCTAATATTTTTGGACAAATAAATCCACAGTTAGAATTTCCCTCTCAGCTAAGAAAAAAAGACATAAACAGACTTTTATACCTGAGAAGCTGATGAAGGACTTCCCTAAAGCTCCAGGGTGTTTGGAATGGTGTCACAGAAGAACTGAGTACAGTTAAAGCTGGTGTAAATATCCCTCATGTTGAAATAACAAGGGATGATAAATGAAACAATGGTCACTAACAGCAGTTTCAGTGGGATAAGATGAGTTTTTTCATGATGTAAAACTGGTTCATCTTGTACCTTACCACAACAGCTGTTTCCTTACAAAAGAACAGATAGCAAAGGCATTTTTTTACATTAAAAAAATGCTGCAGAGACAATTCCTTCTGGAGGAAATCCCCATTCACTGTCCAGTTCTCAGCTGGACTCACCAGCCTGGCTGTAGCACAGAGCAGTTGGATGAGCTGAAGTACCCCAGACAAGCAGGTTCCTAAAGACCCTCTGAGAAACTTGTCATTTCTGCATGGAAACAAGGCAGCCCTGGAGCACTCTTGTGGGAGCTGCCATTTCAGTCTGTGCCTCACCCTGGAAGTTTGCCTGCTCTGAATTCCCCTGGAAAAAGAGCATTCAAGCTCTTTGGAGTGCAGGATGACAGTTTAGTGGCACCATATGGCAATATTGTCTGATAATGACATTTTCCAGGTACAGATAACATTTTCTCAACGTCATTGATTTCAGGAGTTGGGATATGTGCAAAAGAGGACAAAATCAGTAGTGGAGTAAACATTGCTGTGTGAAACCCCTAATGCAATGTGAGCAGAGCTCAGGGAAAGGACACATCACACACCCTTATTCTGGTACCAGACCATTAAATACAAATGCATTTTCTGTTACCAGAGCAGATGTCATTTTGTATTTCAATTCAAAAAGAGAACACAGCCAAGAGGGTCACTGTTCTCCCACTTTCTAACAGAAATTTTAGATTTGTTCTGTCTTTCCTCTTTTTTTTTTTTTTTTTAATTCTGAAATAAGCTTTTCAAGCAAGAGATACACACTATTCAGAGAGAATGTGGTTATGAAAAAGTAGTCACTGCTTACTGGAAAAGTCTTAATATGGAAGAGACAGAGATGCCTCTAAATACACATTTGTGTGAGAAACTCAGCTCACAGCGTTCACAACTTATAGATTACATAAATTGTGTTACACTACACTTTCCTGAGTTCTAAGATTTTAATTCTGTAATCTTTATCAAAAAATATTAAAAATTCTAGTGAGGGTAACTAATTGAGATTATTAAGGGGGAAAAAACCTGCACACTAACAACACTTAGGGACATAATTCTTAAGTAATCTAAGCAGAGACTGTTTTGCTAAATTTTGCACGTGTATTTTCTCTTTGTCCAATGATAATTTCCTCTTTTTCCTCTAAGTAGTAAATGTTTCCTTGAAATAATACACATTTTGTTCTTGCCCTGTCTGCATTTTGTTAATTTTTTTTGTCTTATGGCACTTGTGTGTAAGAAGTACATGTTGGCCTTTTATACTGATCAGTTTTTCCGTGTCTAAACTAGGGAATATATAATTCATATTATGACAGAAATTATACAGTCTGATTTAATGTACTTTGGGCTGTACTCTAAAATCCGAAATGCATTAAGATCTGGCAAAGTCCACGTAATGTTACTCAGGATCAGCCTGCTCTGAGGATGGGCTGAGGCTTCTTTGCACCTCCTGGGATAACATATGAAGACATTACACTATGAGAAAAATAGCAAATTCTTATAACATTCCAGGTTTTGAATATGTTTGAATTAGTGTAAATGTGTCTGGGGCACAAAACTGCAGTGAAATACAGCATATTAGGAATGTCACATCAACAAGGAGTCATGATGATATTTGCAGTTAAGTAAATCCAGACATATTTTTCATATATGAAAAACAAAAATAATTTTCAAGTTGGCTTTTCTTAAAAGCCTGCCAAATTTCAAAGGCTTTGGAACAAATGCTGAAAATTTCTTTAAATGAAAATGATCTTTAAATGAAAGCCATCTAAGAGGCATGTAGACAGGGCTGCTGCTTGTTCTGCTCTGTTCTACAGAAGGATGGAAAGGGATCTGACCTTGTGCAGCAGATGAATGCTGCATCCAAAATGCTCATTTATGCTGAACAAGAAGGGTTTTCTTTTGACCATGTCACAAACCCTGTAGAATGAAACTGCCTAAAGAAGAATATTTCCTCGTAGGAAATCTGAAGAGGAACTGTAATCCCAAAAGAATGCTTTAAATTCTGTCTTCTTTTAGCATCAAAAAGAAAGTCAATATTTAAACAATTCTAAAGATTTTCCCCACCTTGGCGAAAGGTTGTCTCCAGACTATGGTGAAATAAAATAAGGGAAAAAGATTTTTTATTTCACCTAATCCAATACATATTCACAATGGAGGGTCTTGGGTGCAATCAAATGCAATTTTCTGTTAGTCTTTTTAGATTTCCAGTCTTCATAACATCTGACCCATTTGCAGTCCCAGGTCTGTTCCTGGGCAGAGAATCAATTGTTCTTGCTTTGTTGATTTGGAGCATGGGCATGGAGCAGGACAGAAACAGGTTTTTACACACTGGCATTTCCAAAATGCACTGATTTTGAAAAGGGTATTAAGCCATAAATATTGTCAGGGCTGTGCTGCTTTGGATCCCTGATGACTGCCTGTAACAATCCCATCCTGTACCCAGCAGCCCATTTGCATTGTGTTCATCCCTTCCAGGACTCACAGCCTGTCTGGGTACAGGAGTACCTGGGACACATTAGTTTGCAATGTCAATGTTGTATCTACTGTCAGAATTTAAGTGTAATCTATTTTAGCTGCTTTTAAAAATTCAGAATTGTGTATTTCCTGCTCAGTTATGTATAAACCCATTGACTGGTGTATTTATGAGGTTTTCCTGGTATTTCAATATGTTCCTTTTTATGGAAGAACACTGAAAATTGTGTTGTTTATAAACAGTGTTTATGGTCTCAGGAGGAATGAACATACAAGTTTTCTGTTTTGTCTTTTTCTTCCTCCTGAGTGACTGCAAATGACGATTTATCAGAAGCTGTTTGTTTTTACCAGAATTTTATATAATCCATTTGCAAATTGGGAAATAAAATATTTTCTCACATCTCTAATAATAATTAGCTTGACACTCAAGGCAATAAAACAAAATCATTTAGATAATTGGAAGTGTCTAAGTAACCAATTATTTGAAGATGTCTTTGTGGCTTAAGGAGAACAAATAAGAAAGTATTCCCTAAGTGAATATTCAGTGCACAGGCTCTGCAAATGTTTCCCATGCAGGTACTGTTGGGGATGCATCACTTGCAGTTACTTGCAGAAAGAACCTTGTCATTCCCATTTGATGATGATGTGGTGAAGCACAGTGTGCTTCTGCAATGCCATGAGAGGAATGCAGAGCAGATGTCTGAAACACCTCTGAAAGTCCCTGCCAGATTCTGGGGCCTGTTGTGACATTCTGCTGAATTCTCAATTGCATCACCCTTCAAAACAGTCAGGGGATTCAAGGTGGCACCAAATTCCCTGCTCTACCAGCCTGCACTGGAATAACAAAAACAAATTGATATTTTTCTAACTATATCTCTCTTCCAGTTGGCTTAATGTCACATAACAAGGTGTAAACAAGTAGAAAAACACATAATGATGATTCACTGAATACTTTTGGCTAGGGAGTAATGGGGGTTGTTAACCACTTACACTTATTATGACCTGTAGGCTGTGCCTCAGTGAAGCCAATAAATTGTACTTTTCTGAGAACACCCAGCCCTAAATTACACAAATAGTTCCTCATATGCTCTGCCAACAGTGAAGCACTCAGGTCAGTAAAATACTGAAATTCATTTTGTGTGGCTTGGCACTTTTCACAGTGATCAATCTTTNTTTAATCTCTTGAATATATATTTATTTAAAAAAATACGTATACATATGTATATTTATTTTTTATATGTATATATGTGTGTCTATATATATTCAGAGTACATGAATATATGCTCCATAAATACATTCAGAGTCTGTGAATAAGTCTGTGAGCAAGTCTGTGAGCACTCCTCACCTTCTTTTGCTATAATAAAGATTAAATTCTTCACCTAGCTTTATGTTGACTTTAAATCCTTAAATCAGTTCTAAGGATTGTCTCTGAACTGTTTCCTACTCAGCAACACCTTTCTTGAAGCACAAATAACAATTCTAGGCAATAATTCCTGACTGCCCAGCATTGCCACCGGTCAGAAGGCACTGCTGCTGTGAGCAGGGTCTCCTTTAAAGGTGGCAGAGCCTCAGTCCCTTCAGCCTTCACACCCCTCTGGCAGCCTTAGGGGGTGACTGACCCTTCATCTCCATCACCCCCTCCTCTCTGGCAGCCTTAGGGGGTGACTGACCCTTCATCTCCATCACCCCCTCCTCTCTGGCAGCCTTAGGGGGTGACTGACCCTTCATCTCCATCACCCCCTCCTCTCTGGCAGCCTTAGGGGGTGACTGACCATCTCCATCACCCCCTCCTCTCCCTCTGTATTTGATCTGTTCAAATTGGAGCACATCCAAAGAATTTCTGGGCACAGTTCAAGTGATGAGTATGGGCAAGAGGCCATTTTAAATGGGATTTTCTCATCTGGAAAATGTATTTTGAAGACTAGGGGTCTTCCATTTTATATTTGAACACAATTGTCTCCCCAGACACCTGAGTCCTCTTCAGAGCAGCTCCTTCTGCAGGGCTCTTTCATCCCATATTGTTCTTGCTTCCACATGCATGATTTTGTCAATGTTAAACCCACATTTTTTGTCTCTGTTGGTGATGTTTCATCAATCCAGATTGCCCAGCATCATTAAACTAACAAGGTTTTTTCTGTTCACTTAAAACTCTTCCAACTTGCTGCCACTTGCACATTATACTGGAGATCATCTCAAGTTTTCTACATCACTGTCAAAATAGCATGGGATGGAGAATCAAATTCTGTGAGAATTTTTCAGAAACATCCACTCACTGATGATTAGTCATTTGCAATTTGATGTAGAGTTCCCTTAATTAACAGGTCTTAATCCTTTTAACATGTTGATAGCATATTGTTCAAGTTCTTTAATCAAAAGGGCATGTGATGTGAAATCAAAAATATAATCATATTACATGAACACTATTATCTTTATCAGACAAATATTTAATCTCATCAAAAAAGATATTAAGTTGCTTTGACATTATTCATTTTCCTGAATCCGTGTTGATTGGCATCAATTATATTTTTTTTAATTCTTTGTTAATTAAGTTCCATAAATCAAATTCAGCATCAGCCATTCTATTACTACTCACTATAAACCATTTCTACTCCTTTGGAATGACTGAAGCATGAAAGAAGGGACTGTAATCAAAGGTAAGGAATGATATAAGAAGGAATAAGAAAACAATTCATGCTTTTTTCTTGAAAGACACTGTGACTATGAGCATTCACCTAAAATCAGCATTTCCCCAGATTTAAGTTCCAAAATAATACCTTCATCACTATTACTAATAATTACAAGAATGAAGTAGAGTGAAGTGAAGGACTTTTTAAAGTGTAGAGCAATACCTAAACATGACAATGAGGAAAGTTCTAACTCAAAAAACCTCATTTCATTTATATTGTTATTCAAGTGACCTTATAATCAACTAAGTAGGAAATCACTGATATTTAAATACAATTTTTATTTACATTTATATTTTGATTTTAGAACAAAATGACATATTCTTATTTTTTTCTGAATAATTATGTTTAATCATCCAATATTCAGTTCATATTGCTTTTTAGAAATTATTTTTAGCCAGACATGCAACTTTAGAAAGAAAATAAATTTTTCCTAGGGAAAGATTTTCAGGATTTCTATTTTTCTCAGTAGACAACAGCTGTTTAATTTCAAATCAGGCTTAGTTAAATTGCATTTTCATTTTGTGAAAGACTGGACAAATGCAAAGTTCTGTTCCTTTGGACAAATAAATGAGTAAAATAAGCATGGATATCAAACTCCACTATAACCACAACTTTACAGATGATCAAATGTTGACTTGGCATGGCAAAAATTACAGAGAAATGCTAATTAATGGTGGAAAAAAATGTTAAAACTATGTGCTGGTTTTGGCTGGACTGAAATAAATCTTTTTCACAGTAGCTGGAATGGTGCTGTGTTTTGGATTTGTGACAAAAACAGCCTTGGAAAGAGAGGGATGTTCTGGATATTGCTGAGCAGGGCTTGCACCGTGTCATGGCCTCTCTGCCCCTCACCCCAGCAGCAGGGAGCTGGGAAGGGGCACAGCTGGGAGAGCTGATCCTGCCTGTTTGAAGGGCTGTCCCACCCCAAATGGCATCATACTGAGCCTATAAAAAGGGGGAAGAGGAGGGAAGCAGCATGTTCAGTGATGGGGTTTGTCCTCCCAATCACATGATGGAGCCCTGCTGTCCTGGGGATGGCTGAACACCTGCCTGCCCCTGGGAAATGGCAAATAAATTCCTTGTTTGGCTTTGTTTGTGTGCCCTGGTTTTACTTTACCTATTAAAATGCTTTTATGTCAGCCCACAAGTTTTCTCATTTTCACTCTTGTGATAATTTCCCCATCCCATGATGGGTGAGTAAGAGGCTGCGTGGGACTGAGCTGTTGGCTGGGGTTAAACCACGACAGACTGTTTGAAAATACAAGGTTAGATGTTAAATTCAGTATTTTACACAATGTGTTCTTATTTATTACTTTTATGAAAAGTAGAATTTGATTAATGAAAGTCTTCTTCCCTTTAAATTTTGATGTGTCATTGTGCTTCAGAACTTCACATCCAAACTGTAAAATGCAGTTCCCTACATTGGATTCACAAATCTTTCAAGTACTATTGAAAAATATATATCCTTTCAAAACACATTCAGGATTCAAGTAGAAGTTTAGTTATTATGTATTAAATAAGACAGAAGAGATTTATCTGATCTTTTTTTGCATTGCTTCCTGAAAAATCTGCTTTCAAAAATGTAAAGGAAACCAGACTGTATCCTGCTGAAGAATCCAGACATGCCCAGTATCAGTACTCACACCAGGATGATCCCACTCACAAAGTCATCAGTTCAAATCCCTTTGAAATACCCACACCTTTGAATCCTGAAGGATTAGAATTTAGTGCATTTAGCTTTCAAAATTCAGAGCAGTGGTTACCTAATAAAAGTCCACTGCCATTCATGTAAATCCATCAATAGGCTTCAAAGGATTTTGGAGTAACTCCTGACATTGCAGATGGGGGATAATTCTCAGGAAATGGCACATCAGCCACAAGTGGACACCTTCTCCCTGCAGGAAACATCAATGAGGCCATTGAAATCCAAATCTGTTAATGCTATAATGATTTCTGAATACTTGTTGTGATTTTTTTATGACATCAAAAGGAAATTTTGTCAAAATGTATTAGATACTGACTTGCACCTTTTAAACATACTAAATAAGGGACACATGCCCCTATTATCCATGGGATAATGATGGCTCTATTAGCCCTTTAAATAATATAATGTAGACAACTCAAACTACCTTCCCCTGGTGGTTTAGTCATTGCATAAAGGCCATGATGTCACCTGTGAGAATCCCTGAACCTCACCAGGAAACCCTGAACCTGTGAGCAGTCACTTTTTGGTGACTGCCTCCATGTTAATAATCTGAGTTGCAATTTAATTGATCAAGGGTAATAATCCCTTGATACTGCAAGAAAACTGTGAATCATTCCATTTCAGCAATGTGAACACTCAATTTCAGCAGTATTAATCACTGAGTTTGAGTCTCTAGAGAGAGGATAAAGGGGTGTGAACAAAATTAGAGCAAGGAGGAGGTTTTAAGAAAGGTGATTTCTGATTCTACTTTCCCTGAACTGATTTAATTACTGTATCTCAGAAATAGAGACAATGTGAAGGAAATGACAGAAGAATTAATTATCAGAATTTCTTACAATGCATACACTTGAGTCTTTGAGGGAGACTCCTAAGAATGGGCTTTGAAATAAAAAGGTTCTATCTCCAAGTATCCTGCATGACAGACAGAGGTCTCTGAGACCTATTAGTTTGCCTAAATTTGTACAGAGGGAATTCCTCCCAAAATTAAAGGTCCATAGAGACTAATACACGTAGTCTGATATTTAAATTTGAGACTTGATAGCAATTTTTTTTTGTCTTTTAACATAGAAATGTGAAAATTAACCAGCTTCAATGCTTTTCTCACAGAAAGTGCTGGATGTATGCCACAGTTATCACATTTATCTTTTTCCAAATAGTTATACTGCAGAAAGAAAGCAAGATTCTAAAATTGATCTTTCTTCTTTCTGAGTTAGTAAATACTGGTTTAGAACTCCTTTCATAACTCTGTCCTCCAAAATGGTATTTTGAAATTTAAAGAGTCTTACAGACAAAAAATTTCCAAGTTGAGTGCAGAAAGGTATTAAAATGCAGTGTATTTTGCAGTCATTCCCAGAAGTAGAGGAAAACTGCTCCATCTTCTCTCCAGAGCCAGGGATCAAAGAAGAATCATTTCAAATGCAATGAACTTTGAGCCATTTCTCCAGGCAGGTGATCAATACTTCAGTGTGTAGTAAATGTTAACATATTCCAGGGCTAGGAATAGAACCAGAAACATAATTTTACTGGGCATTCTCCAGACTCGTGCTACTTTCAGAAATAGAAAACAAGCCTAAAATGAGATTTAGCTCTTTTAAAGTATATTAGAAGTTTAAATAGGAAGAGCAATAAAAATCTGTGTCTTAGCAAAGGTATTTCTCTCAGAAGTGCCAATCAAGTGTTGTGGGGCTCAGTTACAACAAAGGAACTGTATGGAAAGGCAACCAAATTTCAGCTTCTTAAAAGTGATTAAAAATATGGAGAAGATTAAACCAGACATTCACTGACAGAGTGAAACCATAGGAGTTTACTTTAAAGATTAATAAATTATTAATGTTCTTGTTTACAGGAAGAAACATATATATCTTAACTTGAGAGAAGACAGAGTTGTAGGAATAGGAATTTATAAGAAAGGGGATATGTGACCTTGGGAAATAAGAACACCTTTTAAGCAAAAGCTGTTAGGTCCATTTGTGATGCTTGCATGTATTCTCACCAGACTTCTACAGTTTTTAACACTAAAAATAATTCAAATGTTTGTATAAAACAAATTGTCACCTAAGTCTAATTCAATAATCAAAACGAAATTTTTTGTGCTGTTCTCTAGAGAGCAATGGGACTTTTTGTGTCTGAAGTGTGTTTTTCTCATGTTTTACAGAAATAAACAATTTCCCACATTTCCATGTTATCACATCTTACTTGGTAAATACTTGATCTAGCTAAAACTAACTGACAGCAATATAAGATATAAATTATTGGTTACTACTGCAGAATATATTTCAAAGATTTTAGCATATAAACTACTTATTCTGGAAAAATATTTAAAATTCAGAATTCTTTGCCATATCTGAACCTCTAAAATGTACAGATAGTTGTTACAAAATTTTCAAGAAACAGAAAAATATTTCAAAAAGATGGGAGGTTTTTTTACCACAGAATTTGCAAAGTTGAAATAGGTCCTTTTTAACACTGCTCCATTCAGGTGTTGGTGTCAGACTAAGGGTGCAAAATCTGTTGTCTAACACCTGAGTTTTAAAAGACACATTAATAATTAATTCTGCTTTATTTTAATGGTGTAAGGAAATTAGTTCACTTTTTCTACTATAATTTACTGATATACAGTCTTTCTTTTTTGCACACAACTCACTCTGCTTTGTCTTCTCAACATTTTCTCTTATTTTAACTCATCCTGGAGGACTTATTTGCCAATGGTGCATGGGGAACATTGAGGGGCACTTCATATGCTAGAAAGATGTTGGCATAGTCAGCAAACAAAGTCAGGACAGCAGTAAAGTATTTTAATTTTTATTGTATTTTTCTTTTGTTCCAGAATTTGCATCTCTCATGACTGTGAGGAAGATGAAATACTATCTAGAAGTGAATGACTTTGCATAATAAAAGTCTCTGGAATAATCATAGAAAATTATTAAATGCAAAGAAAGTTTTTGTTGATGCACTAAATCTTTAACTAGACTTACAAATGAAACATCACCATCAGAATTTTTACAATATTCTTCATTATCCTTTTGTCTTGGGTTGTCTGTTGGGTATCCAGAAAGAATTTACTGTTATGGTGGACTAACAAAGAGAATGCTGTGAAAAATAAACAGACATCATGCAAATCACACCTGATAGACCACCAATCAACCACACAGTACTTTCATCTTATTTTATATTTGATTGTTCTAGGTTCTTCAGATTCATGAAAATGTCTGTTATTTTTAAAATAAAGTGTAGTCCAAAATAATAGGCAAGATAAAACCTCTTTAGTTCATCTGTCATCCAAAAAGCAGAAAATCCATCTCAGATTGCACGATAAATCAAATTATACTCCCAAATATCACTGTACTAAGCATTCTGGTTGCTTTACTGCTTATTATCTTTCATAATAATTACTGTGAGCTGATCCAGTTACTAAAATAAAAGAACATGAGAAAATAATACTAACAATACTGCTTTACTGTGAGATTCTAAACCAGCTTTTGAAAAATGAACAGTGTTAATTTTCTGCTAGAAAATAAACATCAGACTCTGTTAAAACTATTGACATCTGTGAGATAGTCAGTTCTCTACAGGCAAACAATATAGCTCCTTACCAGAGCATCTGTTTCCTTCTCAAGAATAACCTTGTTGGCTGAAAAATGTGCTATGGATCATCAAGAGGAAAAATAAAAGTACTGGCACAAGCAAAATTGTTTTAAAAATAAATTTTAAAAGCTCCACAGGTTTTTATTTTACCTTAGGATTTGCTCCTAGTTTTGTCCTGTAAGGTTATCATGCTTGCATTTATCTCAAGAATATTTTGCCCAATCTGTGAGCCACAAACCTAATTGATACAAAATAGGTTCAAAGAACATTCTAAGCTCAAAAAGCCACTCTACTCATCAACACAATTCTCCTGATCACCACCATCATCTGCACCATCTGATTCTCTCCAGCTTATGGATTTCTCCATTAATAAAGTCTCTTTTGAGTGTCAGTTTGTGTGGGCTGTGCTCTGTGTAGAACCCTCTAGATGATGGGATATGGAAAAATTTGGCTTTGTAGTGAACTCAGACCAAAGCCACTGTGACCTTTTTCGCTGAGTAAATTTTAGAAAAAAATTCTCTCATCTCTCTTCAGATGGTTCCATCTCAACTAACCAGCTCCTTCACCTTACCCAGCAAACTGCTTTCCAGGAACTTGCTCCAAATATAAGTCACGTTTCTTGCTATTGGGAATTTCAGGAAATTTAAAAGAAGAAAAAGGAAATAAGTGTTTAAAAATTGAAAATTCTTTAAATCTCAGATTAGTGAGATTACCCTTCTGCAATCTGTACTCTGAAGGCAAGACAGTTGTTGCCTCACTGGCTGAGCACTCCAGTTTGTCCCGCTCTGGGTTTGCAGTGCTGGATAGTGAGGAGCTGGGACTTCTGAAAACATCCCCAAGGAGAAGCCCCCCCCTGCACAGGCACACACACACTTGGACAGCTCTGGAAAATGGTCAGGGACAAAGAGATGGGAAGGGTCTTCGTGGGGTGTCGCCCTGATTTTTAGAAATCTTTTAGCCTTCTGATGTTTTCATTCTAGTTGCACACTTTCCCACATATTTTCTGTAAATAACTCAGTTGTTTTGCATTCCTTCATAGAGGTGGAGAAAGTTGATGGATTGGTAACTTGTCCAGTGTCATTGGAGAGGTGGCCCTTTCACCCTCCAATCCACTGTCACTTTTGTAAAACTATAAATAGTGGAGTCAGAAAATAAACTCCTTTTTTTGCTCTCACCTTTAGCTGTGCGTTCACGCGTGTGTGCTCTCATGTCCTACAGCGACAGTGGGGGATCCACGGGAGAGGTTTAAAGCCCCCCCACACCCCAAGGGGTCCAGGGACAGAGACAGAGAACATGGGAGGGTCCAGATTTAGGTGCAGGAGTGGCAGGAGCATGAGGGACCAAGGAGCTGAGGGCATGAGGGTGACAAAGGTGACTAGGAAAGGGGGCCAGTGGGCAATGGGGCAGGGGCCAATGGGGGGGACAGGGAGGGGGAGCCTTTTGGGGCAGGCACAGATAAGGTACAGAGGGGCAGGGAGGCCAACAGGGGAAGCAGAGCTGGGGTATGTTAACATGGCTGAAGAGGGCAGCCTGGGGGCCTCTTTGTCACCCTAACCTGGGGACATTCTTTGGTACTGGGGTCTGCCCCACCAATGGATACTCTTTGCCCCTTGTATCACAGGCCCTCCTGCCTCCACACCAGCTCACTTTAATTTTTCTCCAATTTTTTTTTTCATAGCAGGAATAGATAATGTAATTTATTGTAAACATGGGAACTAAATCTTTCTGTTCCCTCATGTCCAATGCAATAACAATTTAACATCAATAAAATCAGTTGGCTACATCTCTAGTGGTGATTTCTCATAACCTTCCACACACATAATAACTGGGATTAAAATATTGAATGAAAAGAGGTGGAAAATTCACAAAGACATGTTCTTCATTAAATATGCTTGTTTGAGGTTATGTTAGACTAAAATACCATGAATTACATGTTTAAATTTTATTAATAATACCTTTATGTTAGTTATAAAATTTTTTACACCTATAAGAGCTGAATTCCACCACTCAGCCCCATCAGAATAAAACCCATCTGGCTTCTATATACAACATGAGTTTGATTTTGGCTGATAAATATCACGCACAGCTGAGAAGGTCCAGCTAACCACCTGCCTTGTCTCTGGTAGTGGCTGTCAGCAGACACCTGAGGAAGAGGAGCAGAGCTCTTCCAAAGCATTTTCCATTCTCCACCTTCAAGACCTGCTGAGTCACAGATAGTGTCATTTACCTAACATTTTCCATCTTTTTTTTTGTCAATTTTTGGTCCATTTTCCAACTTATATATAATTTTTATTAGAAAGTCATGAGAAAGTATATTCTTCATTTTAACTATGTGTGTAATAAGACTTCTGCTTATTTTAAACCTGATAAATTTGGTGCCTTGGTTCTTCAACCAAAGGCACATAAAAAGCACCCTGACACTTGTAAACACTTGTAACTGTTTCTGCACACAGTGCAGAACGAGCTAACTCACTTTAATATCATGTCAGCATCATAACTACATGCTGCTTTAGTATTTTGTGATTTACTCTAAACCCACATGGTTTTCTTAAGCAATACATATTAAATTACCATGAAGCATTTCTGGATTTTGTTGTCTTTCTCTGCATCCCAAACCAAGTCTTTGCCAATACTCCAGATTCCTTATTAAATACACTTTTACATTACAGAAAAAGTGTATAAGAAGATAAGAAGAGCCCTTCGAGTTTCATATATTAAACAGGTGGCCTTAATTGACACAGCGTGCTGTTTCCTTCCACTGCAAAGTTTATTATCTCATGTAATAAGTTTGGTCTTTGCTGTACAAGGTGTGAAATGCACATTCACTTAGAGGATGGAAAACCAATGTGTGGAGATGAAAGGGGCAAAGTCCTCTTACAAATGTCCAACCTGGCAGGAGTGTCCTTTGTGCTGTTTTATAGCTCCTCCACAAAGCATCCTAAATCCCAATAGGTATGAACAGAAGATCCAGCTCTCCCTATGGAATAAAATATTCATTTCAAGTTAATTGCAATGGGGTTGTTTTCTTTATTTTACAGGTTGATTTGGATGAGTAAGCTGCAGGGATGTTAAATAACAGCTTGGTCCCTCTTGCCTCAGCTATCAAGAAGAGTGACAGCATCGCTGGGGCTCACAGGAGCTCTGGAGTTTGCTCTCAAAATGTCTCAATATTTGCTCTCCTCTCGGGCACCTTGCAGCCATTTTCTGCTCACTGCAGTTGTCTGAAACAGGAGGGATTTCCTTCAACCTCCAGTCTGACTTGAATCAAAACCTGAACTATTTCTATTGACTCTCTAGAGCTTTACAACACCACCAGGAACTGCTGGTTTGACAGCAGCCCATGCACACCTTTTCAGCCCTTTTCCTTTGTTCACCCCTCCAGTAAAACAAAGGGACAGTGGAGTTGGCCTTGGCTAGCTTATTATTTCCCTTCACACGAGCATCTTCACACAGGCACGTTAATCACCAAGTAGCCACAGGGGGAGCTGAGTCAGTGCTTCTCATCACCTCACTCTTTTCCTTCAGCCCAGGAATGCTCCTACAATTTGCACTTTCTCCATATGCTGACAGTAATCAGAAATTCAGAAAGCTTTTACAGGGGCTAATCTTTTCCTGCCAATTTCTACTATAATTGAAGTGCCATCACTTAAGGCTCTGATGTGCCCTAAACCTTTTCAAATTTAAGGAAAGCTGGACAACAGGATGCAGCTTTTTGCTCACAGCCTCAGGGAATTAGCACGTTTCAAATTAAAAAAAATATTTACTGAACAAAATATGCCATCCCTGAGGTATGTCTAAAAGACACGTTGATTTCATCCTTTTCTTTAATTATGCCACTTCCTCAGCACTATTCTTGCAGAACCAGCAGGAAAAAAAATATAATGAATGGGTCAAATGCTAAAGAAAGCATTTGCAGCCTTTTTACTGAAATCTTGTGGCACGCAGACTCAGCATGATGAAAACCATTGAATTTTTTCTATGCCTAACTGGTGTTTTCATTACTGCATTTCTATAGCAATGTTCTCCATCTCTACCTTCATACATGCCAACTGTACCATTTTCAGCTAGACAATTCTCATTTTTCTTATCTGTTTTTGGCTGTCACATGCTTTATCTTATTTGTTTTGTCTGCCCATGTACATTACTGCATCTGAGCCAGTTAACAGCCACACTTCTGTGCAGCAGGCCTGGATTATTGGAGGATGCTGCATGTGGAGCAGGCTGAGTGAAGTTTAGCACAATTTAACCTGTTCAATTGGAAGGTGCAGGGTGTGTCCAGCTTTTCAGTTTTGTGGGTGTTAGCACTGCACTAAAGATAGCTTCAAAGAAAGTAAAACCTCATGGCATACTCTGTGCACAGGCTTCGTGTAATATAAGTTGAAAAGAAATATTTATGTATTCATAACAATGGTACTTCCTTGTTGTATAAAACATCAGAGCCCTTTTTAATATGTGACATTCTGGTGTATAAGTCTTAAGCAAATCAATCCCTTAAAGCACAAATGAGTACAATCATTTTAGGTGCCCCTTTTTCTTCTTTCAAAAATAAATGCTGCACTAAATAGATTTTGGGGTCAAAAATACATGAGATGAGAAGCCTGAAGTACTGATCTCCTCTGATACCTCTCAAATCCATTCTTGAAGCCAGCTTTTCAAGTTGCTAAATTAAAGTCCAACACTTTTATTATCATCTCCTATTGAACTAATAGCACACTGTGTAATTGCCTCTTTTCGAGAGAGAGAGACAATTCCAGGTTTCCTGGCACAATTAATCCCATTGATTTTGGGGTATAATTTTGTGCCCCACCAATAGGATATGAGGATTTCCCATCTTGCTTTCCTCTTTCAATGTCCTGCTAAGTGGAGAGCGCTGACATAACCAACCTCAAACGATCTCTGTGAATATCTTCCATGAAATAATACCAAAAGTGACAGAACAAAATTAACAACAACAATAATTATAATAGAGAGGCCTCTAGCAGCTCTGTTAAATAACCTGATAGGGCTGTCAGTGGCAGGCATCATAGCAAGAGGATGATTCACACACCACACATGAATGCTTGTCATCCTTAGGGGCAAACTACAGCAAGTCCTATTAATGATTCATAGGGTGGAGTTTCCTGGTACAGCTGCATGTTCCAGCTCAGCAGACTGACTTTAACACTGTCACTAGACCAACAGAATTCAAATAAGTGCTGATCTCACTCAGTCCCAGGCAAAAATTCCAGAGGGATACCAGTTAGATACATGGCACAAACGAGGGAAGGAATAATTAAAGCCACTGGAAGCAAAAATAAAGGGATCTCAGATCTGTGTTCATCATAACCAATGTACATTAGTGGCATATTTAAGACTTGTTTTATCTGGTCAAAACCACCAGGGATCTATCAGGGGGAAATATTCTAGGGACATGTGCATGTGTCCAGCAACACAAATAGGGCAAAATGGGGCAAGCCCACATTTTGTTCTATATGGGTGGTTTTGATGGCTTCCCATCAAAGCTGTGTCCAGTCTCAGTGTTCCTGCGGTCCTGGCAGGCTGCTGGGACATCAGGAACTTGCATTTCCTAATCAGATATGCCAATCAGATTTGCTTTAGCCTGGAAACCCTCCTGCCCAGGTGCTGACCTACAGGGAGAAGCCACAGAACTGCTTTCCAGGAACTGGGGATTGTCTCCTTCTGAGGCTGCTCTCCTGGAGCAGAGAGCCTGAAGTGGAAGCTCATATTAGGACAGCCCTGTGGTGTTTTACCTGGGCTGGTGACACAGCTGGAATTCTCTCCAGAAATCACCATAAATCTGCCAGGACTAGGGCTCTCCTGGTCACTGTTAGTTCATTACTTGAGCTGCAGAAGGCTCTCAGGACTGGTTCTGGTCCTGGGTTTCTCAGACCAGCTCTACCATCTTTCCAGGTTTTCTTTTTTTCTTTTCTGAAGAGAAAAATGTGAAATAGAAAAGAGAAAGAAAGGAATTTGGCTGCTCTTAAATGAAAACTTTTTTGTATTCATTTCTGTAGAAAATGTCAGGATTTTACTATTTATATACCAGCCCAGACTAAAAGCTTTGAAAAATACCAAAACACCCTACATATCACCAAATCAGCATTTGACCTACTCCAGTTCTATTCACATGGAATCATCTGAATTATAAAGGCCTGTTGTAGAGGAATCTATTAGTATATTTTCCATCTGTCTGTATTTACTCCTAATGGAACACACAGTCGCTTTCACATTTTTTTAATAATAAAACACATCAACATTCTGTGAATTAGTGGCATTATGGTGAAGGGTATTATGCTTTTAAGAGATTGATAGCTCAGGAGACCAGCAGATGAACAAACAGATGAGTAGAATGCTCCCTGCTCTGAAGTTAACAGCAAAAGCATGCAAGTCTACTTGTCTACTTTGAAGGCAGACTTCAAAGTAGTCATGTGTTAAAATGTACACAATACGACTATTTACCATATTAATGAGAGAATGTGGCAATACTCTCTTATTAGAAAAAAATATTTGTGTCACTTCGTTTCTTTTGAAGTCAGCTGTTGATCTTAAATCAAGCAGTTAATGTAAGTTTTGTCAGTCCCACTCCGGCTGTATGTGGGTCACTGTGTTTGCATTGAGTGTCAGGATGGGATGCTGCCTTCATGAAAATTATGCTTTCATGTAGTCAGTTTGAAGGATATTCATTCCTCCATTACTCATGTTCCCTCATTCCCTCAGTGACATTCCAAAGCAGGTAGTCAGACATACAAAGGGAAGCACTTGGAGCCCATCTATCTTGCTTGGAGGAAAATTCAGAGGCCTAATTCATTACAGTTCTTTGAAATTGTGAGATGAAGACGCTATAGAATTGCAAAGTGCTTTTATTATTAAGGGAGCAGGGGGAAATTTCACCTTTTAAAATTCCAAATAAAACAGAGAAAATCTTCCCTCAGGAAACTGCACTGGCTCAATCTGCTTTATTCATCATCATTTTTAACCTCAATATGTACTTTAACCTCCATTTTCACCCCCCCTTCCTCCCACAAACACCCTCCTGCTCTCTTCTTCCCCTTTCTTCATTTGAAGTTTGTAGAGTCTATATTTTGTCACTCTCTTTGGGGCTTAGAAGAGTGGGAAAACTCCCCTGCCAGATGTTTGTATAACCTGCTTTGACAAAATTCCCAACAAGAGGAATCCACAGCCTCTCCAGCCAGTTTGTTCAAATGATGCTCACAATAAAAAATAGAAATAGAATGATTTCTCTTGTGCTTAAACTGGGCCCTTTTTAGTGTAACCGTACATTTAGAAAAATAATTGTCACTTCATGTTTAATCCACGTAGGTGAAGGTTTCTGAGACTTTTGGAATTTCTTTTCCTGTCAGTTTGTTGTGGTTTAACACGGAAGGGGTTTTCTTGCAAAAGGTCCTTCTGGTTCTGATCAGAACCAATCAATTGTCTGGCTTGATTATTGACAAGTTTTGTTTTCTCCTAATTCTTATGTCACAGAGGTAAAATAAGTAAGTAAGAGATGATCTGAACCAAACCACTACACAGTTTCATTCCAGAGAGGGGTTAATAATGTTTTGAAATATAATTTCCCACCACATCACATAAACCCACCACATCATATTTTAAATGATCCCATTTAAAGCCAAGCTTTACTATTTGTTTCATCTCTTCCGTGCCACTTCAAATGAATAACAGAAATCACAACCAGATAAACAATTTGTGTCTGCCCACAAAAGTCCAGTTTGCTTCAGCAATTCCATTTACACTCTTTCTTTAACAGCCCAGCTATTGGGAAATGACTGGGATTTGCTTGTGCTACTGAGATATTCTGCACCTCACAGAGCTCCCCCTCTTTTCTATTGCTGCATGCCAGGCTCTGTGCACAAAGCCAGCACACACTCTATTTCCTCCCACTTAACACACTGTTGTAATTAGGTGCAAATCTCAGAGATCATTGCTTTTTTCCTTATCCTTAAAATCACAAATCAGAGTTTGAGTTGCAGAGAAAAACTAATTTTTTTTTTTATTTCAGTCTTGTTTCTTTTCTCACTATTCTTGCTGCTAAAAAATAAGGAATATATAAAGGAATTGAAAACATTTAAATGTTATCAATAGGATTTTCTAAATATAGTTTCAAGCACAAACTATTTTTTCTTGGTTCTGGTCCACTTGAGCAAGAAGACCCAGAAGACCAGGTAAGGAATCTGAAGACTCACAGATGGAAGAGAATTATTACACTGCTGAGATGAAGAAAGAGACTGGCCTGGCAGGATTCCTTCCCAAGCAGACCATTTTCTGCCATTCCCAGGGACAGAAGAGAGCATGGGAGTCAGACCCAGAGCATGAAGCTCTTTAGAGATTCCAGTCTGCACTGTTGCACTTCAGAAATTTTAAATATTTTTAAAATTTAATTGATTCCTAGAAAAGCACTGAGAGCAGAAGAACAATATGGAATCCCAAACCGAGTGCACTGTGTTTGGAAGTTTGCTCCTTAGATTTCACTCTATTAACAAGTCCAATCATTAAGGATTTGTGCTACCTACCATATCCAGATTTTGATTGATTCCTCCCATCCCCTGTATTCCATTGTGAACACCAACTAGGTTTTCCCAAGCATTCCTAGACAGTCAGTTAACACCCTTGGAGAAAAGAAAGGAAGTTTATGTAAATTATATATGTCTGAAAAAATTCTGTATGAGTAGCCAGTTAGGATTTAGTGTTCAGATAGCTTCAGATCCGACTAAATATCTAATATGACAGAATAATACACTTCAGAAGATGTAATTCAATTGCTGTCACTGCCCTAGAATTGTTGAGATCTTTAATCCTTCAAACACAAAATTATTCTTGCAGAGCTCACAGCAGGGAATTGCAGAGAAAGTCTGCACAGTATTTACTTTTTTAAGTGCATATTTTTTCATGCAGTATTCAGAAAAAAAAGGTGGTGAATGCACAGCAAAAAAGCAGCACAGACTTGATTTCATTTCTTTAGCCAGAGTATCTGAGGTGATACAATCTGATATCCCACTCAAATATAACTCTTCTGTCACATATCTACAGCTGCAACCTACTAAAGGAAAAGATTAAGTGGAAGGAAATTTAAACCACAGCAGACCTAACAAGTCACCTGCTAAAGACTTTGGATGAGAGTCAAGGGGGGAGCTGAATTCCCAGTCAAGCCATTCTGTATTCTCTAAAAACATCTGTGCTGGGGAATGGGATGGCAATGCATACAGATGGACTTTTTAAATTTCTTGTGCTTAGCTAAACGTTTCTGCAGAATGATGATGCTTTGCAGATTGTAGAGATTTGTTTACCTCTTTCTGAGAAGCAGGGGTATAAATTTTTTCCTTGATGTGCTATCTCATTTAAACCACTTATTTGCAGTTCTTCGAATATGACCACAAGAGGTAAATGAATAAAGATGTAAAGATAAAATTCGACTGTGTTGCTGCACAATCTTATTTCCATTGTTTCCTTGATCAGGCAGCAAGTTCTAGAGTCTTTCAGTGTGTAATGGAACAACTAAGAAAAAAACAAGTGTGTGAAGGTGGTTTTTTTCTTGTATTTCATGTATTTATTTTTTTCTTCAGGTAACCTCCAATTAAATTTGACAAGGAAATGAAAATCACTTTGAAAAGGAAATAATTAATTTTACTAGGTGATGCTGTAGTCAATGGAAGGAATGGGAGACTAGAAAGTATATTAATTTTTGTCCAAATATACTTCTAATCTAGGAGGTAAATCACTGTAAAAGCCCATATCTACCAACAACAGAACACAAAATGTACTACTGGCTGTCACTGGTCCTTTATCTGCCTGTATTTTTGATGCTGTTTTGATGCTTGAATGAAGCCTCCTAGATGTTTTTAGGGAAGCAGAAATACCACTTAATTTTTGTACTGGTTTTAAGTCTTCTTTGTTTTAGCAAAGGAGCTATGAGAAGGCTTTCAAAGTTCAATAAACCTTACTGATTTCAAGACTTCAGCATCCTCATTTACTTTCCTTTCCTTATATTTCAGCCAGTACTCTGTCACATTCAGTCTTTTGTTCTGAAATTTTTCTTGTTTCACGGTGAATTCAGGAGTCTTTGACAGTAGGAATGTGGAACTGGACAAGACCATGAGGAACTTATATATTAATGATCTTGAAATTACAGGAAATACTGTGCCTGATGTCTAACTTCAGGGGATCCAAAGAGTTTCTGCAGTACATGTGCCCATAGAACATCCTTTCCACCATCCATTAAAAAATATGAAACCTATCATGAAAGAGTGAAAAGAAGAAATATGATTTCCCAGGGAAAAAGGGCAAGAAGGAACAAGAAAGTAGGTCCCAGGAGTAACAAAGTTTGGTATGGAAAAATGGTAAAATTAAAAAATATGCATTAAAAAATATGAAACCTATCATGAAAGAGCAAAAAGAAGAAATATGATTTCCCAGGGAAAAAGAGCAGGAAGGAAAAAGAAAGTAGGTCCCAGGAGTAACAAATTTTGGTATGGAAAAATGGCAATGGGTCTAGGGAAAACTCTTTAGGATCAGTCATGTCCCTGTGGAGGACCCAGCTGAAGAAAACACCCACAGTTCCCTTCAATGTGACCTGGCCTCTGCTCAGTTAAATTTTGAATATGCAAAGGAAATATGTTGCCTAAATTTTGAGACATTGAAGCTCTCCTTGGTATCTCTTCACACCTCGCCTCAGTCCCTTTGTGCTGTCACATCCCTGCCCTACAGGAAAGCCCAAAACCCACAGCAGGAGGAGTTGCCAGGAGGTTCCCTCCCCCCTCAACCCTTGGAGCCCACTGGAAGCCCCAGAGCGTGGGATTAATGTAATTTAAGTGCAAAGCAAACACAGCAATCCTGTTACATTCACCACTTCCCCTTTCTGTAGGGCAGGGGGATCATGGCAAAGCTAAAAATGTAGCCTTTTTGTGAATAAACAATGAGAAAAAGACCTAGAGAGTCATTCCTTCCTTGGGAATGGGACAGTTAGAGCATCTGTGCTTGCAGAGGCTGCCTCCTGTGGGATGACAGCACAAAGGTGAATACACACAGTCAGTTGTTCCTCCTCTTGGAAACCAGAGCTGAACACACAGCAACATATTGGTTTTAAAAAGGAGACTAAAATTAATTTTCAAGTGTCTTCTGCACAGTATTCAAGTCATCAAAGTCTATTTCCAGCACAAATAAGACAAATTTTCTATTTTTCATATGTTTCCTAATGTTGTTGAAGTTGGGATTTCCACCAGAGTATAAACCACAGTTAGAGTTTTAGTAATGGAGAAGATCCTTACAAATTTTCACAAGAGGTAAGAAGGAATAGTGCTACAATGAACCATGCACAGTTAAATATGAAGCAAGATAATCAGCTTTGTCTGACACTTTTCACCTTGATATCCATTATTTGTCTCAGATTTATTTTTGTCCAAGGGCCAAAATTACCACCAGATGTAAAATAAAGTAGTTCTCTTGAACTCAGTGGAGCTGCATCAAATAAAATTGATAAGCATCTCTTTCATTTAAATACAAGCAGATCAAATGTTAATAGGCTAGGTTTTAACACTAGAAAACTTAACCTTTGAATGTCATGATTAGTAATTAATTTATTGATATTATTATTGGGAAAGAAATACTAAGATGTGCTTCAAAGTGTCATTTAGCCCACACCAGGATGCCTGAAACAGGTTATGAGGTCTATGCCAAAATTGCTTTNCTAACTAAGAAGTAGAGTAAGTCTAAATTAGTAATTAAAAATATTTTAGTAGTTTATCAAATTCTCCTCATTCTGTTTCTTAATTATTCTCCTGGTATAGACAATTTAACAGGAAAAAAGCCATTATCACAAGTCTTTTGGAGTTTTAATTAATTTCTTTCCCCCAGCGTGTTACTAAACCCATTTTCTCTAATACTTCTTTAGCCTTCTTACATTTCAAAGGCCTTTCTCATTGTCCTTGTGCTGGCAAAGATGCCCCTCTTGGCTCTTTTTGTTGTTTACCTTCAATCATTTTCTTGGTTTCTTACATCTTTTTT
>JACBWW010000466.1:0-11743 GCA_020086605.1 Lanius collurio | reverse complement strand
TAGAAGAGATGATGGAATCTGCCCACCAAGGGGACATCAGCCCTTTGATGCTGTTGGATGCTGGGTTTGGCCTTCAGTCCAAGCAGCCTGGGCTTTGCTGATCTGGTTTCTCCTGGGAGGGGTTTCCATCCTAATGCTGACCCCACATAACCTTTCTCAGCCTGTGAACTGACAAGATCCTAGTACGTGATTGTGTGGCTCCTCTTAATTAATTTGCCATTATATTTCCACAGTTTTGAGATAGAAAGAGATTTGTAGTGCTTTATTCAGTTTTTAATATCTGTCCCTTGGCTGCAGTCCTGAAGTTAATGCTCACTAATAATGTGTTCTTTGTCTGCCCACTACCAGGGTCACCGTTTTTCAAGAGGTCTCCAGAATGTAGAAATGATTCTTCAGTCACTGCTTTTCTTTTTAACAGAGACCTTTTCTATGTTCCTTTTTCCTTTATAGCCTGCAGCTCACATTTTTTGCTCTGCCAATTTTTTATTTGCTGCACAATCCAATTCTTCAGTCATTAGAGAGTGAACTTTGCATTTGATTGTTTTAATAGACAAAGTCACAGTAGAATCTGGTATAAATAATCCTAACCAGAGAGTATTTTGACCTGATTTTAGCTTATGCAAAAGCATCAAAATATTTAAGTTTTCTTCTTTACTAAGACATCACTGACAGTTGCAAAGAGATTAAGATGAGTATGGGTTTATAAAAAAGAAAATAAATTACAACTAAAATTATTATCCAGAATGAAGTGTTCTGATAATCTCAGTGGAGAAGAGATATAAATAAATTTTTGTTTTCAGTAGAAGGTTGATTTTTTTCTTACTTTTTCCATATTAAAAAAAAAAAAAACTACAAACAAACAAACAAAAATCCCACTACTATAAAAACTAAAAAATATCTTTTCTATCCAGGAACTGAAATAGTCTAAACTTTATAAATAATTGGAAAATTAAAGGAGTGAGAGCATAAAAAGGAAACAGCTCTTTAGATTTCATCAGCAGACTTTGGGCTGTGTGATGGCAATCTCTGTGGTTTCATTCAACATTGTACCATGATGGAAGAAAAAGAAGAGCTTGAAGTGGGATCTGAAAAAACCCTACTTATGGTAAAAAATATTAGTTTCAATAGTCTGAGAAAGACTGTAATAGATTAATATATTTGTAAAGGAAATGTTTCATTTTACAAATACAGTGGATGTATTTAGCTTTCTAAAACAGCTTGCTATTCTGTTCACTCTTAAAATAGAATATCCATAATGATTTTTCTTACATTCACAATGTGGTGTATCAAGACTTATAAAGTAATTATGCATTTCCTCGGGTGTGAGTTATGCCTGTCATTTGGGGATGAAGAGCCCACCAGAACTTTACATCTTCAGACAATAATGAAAGGAAAAAGATATGAGGGTTCTGGAGTGCAGAATTACAGCTTGATAAGAAAAAAGTATTTCCACATGGCAAGGACCTGAAGTCTTACTCACAGATTTCCTACTGGGATGTATTCAAAAGCCTTCAGAGTACTCCATGAACTTTAAATTTCAGCTGACCTACATCTCTGCATTTAATGCCCTTGATCTTTTAAAAGCTTCCCATTCCTTTTTGTTATAAAACCCCACCAAACTTCCAATGACATATCCATCCTTTCCATAAAGTGGCATAATTTAAAATAAGCACCAGTAACCTTCTAAATTCATAGAATCACAGATTCAAAGATTTGTTTGGATTGGAAGGGACCTAAATGATCATCTTGTCCCATGACCTGGACAGGAAGGGGTGCCTTTCACTAGACCAGGTTGTTCAAAACCCCATCCAACCTGGCCTTGAACTCTTATAGGAATGGGATATGCACAAGTGAGCCCCAAATTCAAGTAATATCAAACACAATTTAGAAAGAATTTAAGTCATTTTCTATAAATAAATGGGAGAAGCTTGTGTAAGGTAAACATGAAACTGAGTCATGTGCTGAAGATTGCTTCAGGTGCTCAGGCATTTGGCAAGCACTCTAAAATAATTTAAAATATTAATCTGGTTACATTATTGACATATTTTACATTCAGTTCTTAGATAAAAATATACACAGGTATTAAGCCATTCAAGAGCTGGTCATCTGTTATTTCCAGTTCAATATGACTTATCTACCTTTCTAAAAGCACTAAGAAAGCCTACTTCTTCCCAGTCTGTATTTTCAAGAGAGTTTACAGTTTATGCAGGCTGGTCACAGTTGAGTATAATATATCTATGTGTCAGAAATTGGAACAGGCAGTAGACATTATAGATGAATTGCCAGGAAATTACCCCAGTGTACTGACTTCCCAAATTCCTTCAAATGACTTAACAGGCTTGACATGGCAGCTCAGTGTTCAGTTTGCTTAGGGGACTTTAGGAGAATCAGTGGTTCCAATCCATTTCTAAGGTTTGAGGTTTTCCCATTTACATAGCAGTAAGGAGCTTAGGGAGTCTATAACTGGAAAAGAAAAAAAAAATCCATTTAAGGCAGTATTATTGCCCATAACTGTGGTTAAGTTCATGGTAAAATTAAAATGAAAAGCCTCTCTTTTTCTCAAAAAATTAAATGGGCAGATGATATTATTATTATTGCTGAATTGTTGATAAGCAGTCTCACCTTTGATCTGAGTGGTGTTTGGATCACAGCAGCTCTGGAATAGCAGCCACCCTCATTTCTGATGAGACAATGAAGTGTGTAGGGGTGACAGGGTTTATGGCAAAAGGCATCCCATACCTTCCACAAATCACTCATTTGTCTACTTTGGGATGGAGTAATTCTGTGACCTATGAAATGAAAAGCAGAAACCCTGATTTTCCCTTTATACAGCTCCTTGCATCAGGCAGGAGAGAGAATGACTGTTGGGCTCTCATTGCTACATGAAATTAAAGGCATTTTGCAAGTACAGCATCCTTGTGCCGAGATTAGGGAATTCCCTCAAATGTGACACGCTGTAGGAGAGCATCTGGGGACTCACACACAAAGCTGGGAGGTGCACACAATAAAATTAATTTTCTTGTTTGTAATAAATTTGCCCTTGCTACATTTTCTGCTGTTATTTCACAGAACCTTTAAATTCACAAAAAGCTGAAGCAAATAAAGGTTGGCTCAATCTAGTGAGAGATGGGAAAATGGCCTCCAGTGAGATTCTTCTAATAATGATTGAACTTAAGGTGTGTCAAACTGTTGTTAATGCTACAACTAAAATATTATACATGTTCTTAGAGCTTGGCTGATTTCCAAAACAACCACAGTCTAAATATAAAAAAAAAAAAAAAACTGAAGTGAAAATTACGGAAAAATTGTACCACATTAGATAGACCAATAAAGATACTGGGGGGTAATTGTTTTGACTACACCAGTGTCCCTTTTTTACTGAGATATAACTGCACAGCAATTAGGTTATTCTTGTAAATGGCATGGTGACTACAGCTGCAAAAAGACATCACTGCCATCTTCTGGTAATAGCTCATTCAGCTTGCCAGCATGTGGGGTTTCAGTTATTTATTTCTCTTTTTATAGAACACTACACAGGCAATCAGGGTTTTTTGTTTACGAGACCAAGGAAATGTAAGTATTGTGCTTTAGCATTCAGAATTTTTTTGGTCAATAATTTCATGCTGTTCCAGAATTCCTGCAGTGCTATCCGACTCCTATTGGGGAAACATTGTTGAGACTGATTTTCCTTTGAGGATGAAGATACCATAAGTACAGAAATTTTCATTTCATAGCACAATCTTGTGTTATTATTTTTTCCCACAATGTGAGCTGGCTGATGAGTGAATGTAAGGAAATAGAAGTGCTATGTGTCATGAAGATCAAGTTCAACTGAAAGTCAATGATGTTGGTATGATCACCCTCATTTATATTTGCTGAGGCTCTAAATCTCTTAAGCAGGTTAGAGTTATGTATTTGTCAGTGTGACAAAGCTCTGCTTTCTGCTGTGGCCAGAACCTTTAGTGCCTCAGCTTTGCCTCCTATAACTTGGTGCATTCTGTTTATAGCTGATCATCAAACAGAAATAAAAAAGCAGCACTCTGTCTCGCTCCAGGAGATGTAACTCTATTTTTAAAGAGATCTTTACTCAGCTTCAAAAATAATTGCTACTTATAACTAATAATACTGCTATTAATGACTAATTCCAATCTCACCTGAAGATGCATTCACAATGTCCCCTCCTGGACATGAACTATGGCATGTAATTCAGTTGCTTTATAAAATGCAATACTCATTCCCCTAAGTATTTGTTTGGAAAGCATTTGTCATAACTTTGGAATTTCTTCAGATAGTAATTTAAAACATAAATGCTTTTATTTTTTTTCCTTCACACTCTTACACCTTACTGTTGCTAAGTTTATGACAAATTAATAAACACATACACACACCTTTTTTGTGTGTGAATATAGACATAGGAAGGAGTAATATGGACTGCTTTTCCACAATGTGAATTGCTGTGTCCTCACGCAGCATCAGAGAAGATTTCACATCAACTCTTCAGTGCAAAGCTTTATTGAGAGTCCTGATGGGGGTAGTCAGAGACTACAGAGGTCCAATGGCAGGTCTGGGTGGCACTGAGCAACTCAGTGCTTTGGCCATTCCAAAGGTTGTGAGATGAGATCTTGCTGGCCTTGCTGGATGTGCAGCAAAGGCAGCCAAAGGGGTTTCATTGATTTCTGAAGTCAGCCTGTTGGCAGGAATGATGAGTTACTCTGACAGTCCACATGGCTCTTCAGCAACCTATTTTTTTTCCCTTATTGCTTGTCACCCTATTAGAAACTGGACAAAATTTTGCCCCAGACTGTTTACATAGGCAAAAAGTAAATTTTATGTAGATGTTGCCATGCTCAGCATGCCTTAAGGCTTGTTTCTGCAGTAAACAAGTGTCTGGTCCAGTGGTCTGCTGACCACACTGCAGTCTTTGTTTGTGGCCCCAGCCCAACACACACAGAACAGGGTGAGCAAACGTGGCAGATCCTGCCAAGGCATCCCCATGCCCTACCTTTGTGAGTTCCTCCTCACTGAGGCACAGCCCTACCCCCAGCATCTCTGCTTGACTGTTTTTTCAGAAGGGAAAATATATTTGCCTTGTACTTTGTCTGTATTGCAAGCCTAGCCTCGATTTGCAGTCTATATATTTAAGCATAAATCTTGCATTCAAGTCCTCACAGCCACTGTGAGAGCCATATCACTCTTGGAGTTATTTCCCTTTCCAAGCAGCCAGCCTGTCTTCAGAAGAAGAGATCTGAGATAGTAAATTTTTCTGAATCATTTTTTATTGGAAGCAGAACTGTTCTCCATAAAAGCAGGAGCCAACCCTCTCTGAACCCAGAGCTGGATAGTGGGTTTTCAGTGGCCATTCATGCCAGTGACAGATGCCTGGCAATCAGGAGCTGCTTGTCAGCTCCCAGACAGGAGGCATAGAACATACACTTCTGTTAAAAGAGCAGAGAGGCTGTTGGTTAACAGAAGCTTTTAGGATGAAGTTGGCACCCGTTTTCATCCAGTGTCGCTCAAAGGCTTTTTCACTGCAGCACCTCCCCCAGCTGTGAGCCAGCTGGTGATGGAGAGGGGAGGAACAGAGGGACAGAAAATACTTCTCCTGGTAAGCAACTTTGCAAAAATGCAGCTTTACAAAGCCCTCCTAAAGCACACATCTTTGCCTTACCTGCTGGCTTTTTTAATTTTATCAGTCCACTGCTGATTTGGCAATTTGTGGTTTGTTAGTGTACACTGACTTTCTGCAGACCGATTTAAAAGTAAACTGAATAAAGAAATGCAAAGAAAGGATTACAGAACAGGCTTCATTTTGCAGTTCATCAGTCCAAGTTAGTTTTATGTTTACTAATCACTACTTTCTGGGGCTTCCAGTAAACCACTGTAAGAATCATGAGAAGCCATTTTATCATTTACCCATAAGCAGTGGGTTTAAATCAAATCCAGCTCCATCAATCAGCCCTTCAGAAGCACCTTGCTGCTGGTAGAAGGTTACTGTGCTCAACTCTGTGCTTTTGAAAATATATCAAAAACTTAAGAAAACTTTTCTTTCAGATTCATTCTGATCCTAAATTTCGCAATACAATGCAGCACAATGTAATCAATAGTGGTGACACAGAGGGAAGAAACTGTAGCATGGAAAATTCAAGGACAAAGTAAGACAATAAATACTGGAAGGCCCCTTATTCTTAGACTTTTTTCTTGGCTTAGTGATCTTGATAAGTGAATGAAATGAAATGAAGTGAAATGAAATGAAATGAAATTAAATTAAATGAAAATATGGATCAGCAGCACATAGGAAACTATTCAATAGCCATCACACCATAATGTCACTTACATTAGTTCCTTGTCCACACTTCTTTTTGTAAGCTGTTTTATATCTTTTTTCTGCCTAGGAGATGAACTGAATTGTGGCAAATTCCCAGGAGTTCCTTAAGAAATGCAATATCTATTTTTGTCATATTAACCTCAATAACTCATTAAAAAGTCATCTTCCTCCAGTGGTCTTCTCTTTACAACTAGTCCTGCTGGGTTGGAAGCTGAAAGAGTGCACAGGAGTAATAAAATTTCTGACTTTCTGAGTTATTAATCAATTGGTACTTTACCAATGAAGAGTTGGTCTGCAGTTTTTCAGAATTTAAGATACACTGGCAGTAGTGAAATTAATGTGGATTTGTAATAGTAACATTCAGCTTTTATTTATAAGTTATTTGTATACTGTGTTAGCTTTATTTCAGAGTTAACTATCAAATGCTGCTTGGTTTATTGCATTACAGGCTTCTTGGTTTTACTCAATTTCAGTGGGAAAATTCATAAGAATTGGCACATAAATTAACTATTTTAATGTTCATATATGATGTTTGCTTATAAAAGAATCATGAAGGAAGCTTAATAAATCAATGTAGATGTCTTGATGTTTCTCCTGGTTCCATATTATCACAACCATTTTAAGGTTTTAGTGACTCTGAAATACTCTAAACTTTCTTTGTAACCCAGATCATCAGGTTCTGTGAATAATTGTAACCCAAGTCTAGAATTTCCCTGCTTCCTTTCAGTTTTTTTTCCTTTCCTGCTTAATTGATATGTGGGTTGGTGCTGCACAGGACATGAAATAGAGCCCAGAGTGGCTGTCCCTTTGTATCACAGTCCAAAAAGGCATTTATGAGATTTCTTCTACAGCAGAAGCTGTCACAGTTGTTTGATAAAGCTTGAAATGTGCTCTAACTTCCTTCTGAGGTGAGCAGCAATCCCCCCAGACTCTGGGAAGAAGACAGAGAGATTTGGAAGCCTTTGCAACACAAAGCATTTTAGAAGCCTGCAGACATCCTTCTTCAGGTGGCAGGTTTTTTATTTTACATGCTTTAAAGCCTAACAAAATCTGAGCTAGATCTCCTCATCTGCCAGCAAGTAGGATGGGAATTCCCAGGAACCAACTGTGGTTTCCTTCTACTGGGAGCCATCACTTGCTGGCACTGGCTGGAACTGGAGGAGTCTAATAAACCCCCAGTACTGGGTCTTCTCTTCTTCCTGTGAATTCTGTGATTAATAGGATATTTTCCCTTTCATCATGGAATTCCAGCACCTTTCCAAAGGCTGTTCAAACCTGGCATGTGTGCCCCAGAGCTGCTCCACATGTCTGGCTATAACAGACATGATGTCAGCCTCAGAAATACCTGCCAGCCATGCTATCTCTCTGCTTTTATATCCAGACTTTTGGAATTCTGCATCAACTGCAAAAACACAATGTTCAGGTTGGAAACCCATTGATCATTTTAACTGCTTGAGTGGCTGGAAGTCACCCTTACTAATTATTGCTGCCTTTAATCACTATCATTGCACTCCTTACAGGCTGATATCCCTGAACTTCTGGAAAATGCTGAATGTTGAAAGGGAAAACAAGACAGTGCAAGCAGATTGAAAGCTGCAATTGCTCTCTTATTCAGTAAGAACCACAAGAAGGTCTAAGAAAGCCAATAAATTTATGCCACCCTAGAAATGTTTGCTGTAACAAAGAGAAACCACAAATAAAAAAAAAATAAAAAAAAAAAATAAAAAAAATTAAAAAAAAAAAAAATAAAAACCACTTCTCTTGCACCATTTTTTCCCATAATTAAAAGCCTTCCAATTTTTTTTTTAAATAAAATTTCTGTAATGTTCCCTGTTACAGACAATTTCTTTTAAAATGCATTTTAGCAATTCTGACATTTATGTAAAAGACATAAAGACTCCAAGCCCCTCAGTGCACATACTTGCATTTTTTCAACTTTTACAAATGTTAAGCAGATTTAGGAAGTAGAAAGTGACTACTGTTTGTTGTGAACTGTATTCATAAATCTGCCTTGGATGGACCTAAAGTAGATATGAGTAAATGACTAATGGACCTGAATTATTGAACTGTTACTTGCAGTTCATAAATAACACACTTTTCCTTAAAGCTGCCTATATTTTGTATTGTAAGCTTAGGATCTAAAAGTTATTGCAGCAAAGTGAGCTTGGACTAAGAAGCTTTTTCAGAAACTGCCAGAGCAGGAGATCTCATATATTAAAAAAAGCAGCATTTCTGTGCCACAGGGAATAGGCACAATACTTTTGACATGTTTATCTCTAAAATACAGTTATACTGGAATTTACTGTGTCTCTTCCAGACTTGTTTCTCAAGTCAGCTGGGCTGGACAAATGATTTCAAACAGTGTGGCTTGATTAGAATAGAAAATAATATTTCAATATCTGCCCCTCTTCTTCCAGTGCTCATCTTCAAGAACTGATCAAATAATACTTAAATCTCTCAAAACTCATTAAATAAGGGAAACTTATTAAATACAGGGAATATTTTGCCTGCATTTGAAATGCAGTGGCCTCTCCAGTAAGACCTTTTTTATTGTTTTAAGAAAGCCATGGTATGAGATATATTTGTAAATTATTTCTTCTTAATAGCATATTTTATTCTATAATAATTTATTTTATTCTCTAATAACTTAAACTCACACTAAAAACAGTTATGTAAAAGTTGTTGTAAGGCAATATAGCTGATTGTTTATTATCATCCCTGTAATCTTTTATGATGTATAAGACTGCATAGAGCTTTAGATAATTATTTGGGTTAGAAAAATCTTTTTTATTCCCATCTATTTTTCTCTAAAACCATTCTCCAAGTTGCAGCAAGGCTTATTTCTTGATGTTTATTGTTTGAGCTTTGATCAGTGGAAGAATTATTTTCAATTAGTTCTTATTCTTAAAGGTACAAACAGTTCCTGCAATGGTCTCACTGATATTTTGCTATTTCTTTTTTAACTACTATCTAATAATTTCTGTAAGCTCTGAACATCTTTAGCTTCCATGTGAGTAAACAGTGCCTATGAGTGCTATGTTAACAACTAAATTTCAGGAATAATTTTTCAAGGGACAATTGTGTGAGCTTCATTCTAGAAGCAAGCTGCCACTGAACCATTAAAGCAGCATTTTTGAAAGAGATGTAAAAAATTGATTGAATCTACAGCTGGTCTCCACTACTGTTTTCTCCCTTGCTTTTCCACATACATTCACCCCTTCCAGATTTATTATCCACAGACCTCCCAAAGGTCTGTATCTCCATTTAGAGCTGATGAAACTTGAAAAGTGTTCTTGCACATAAATCCCATTCTCTTCAACAAGTACATTTTCTGATTGTGTCAGATAAAGAAATTTGTTATTTTTTGGCATGGCTTGATGCTACCATTTTAAGGTTCATGGTTCTGTTACCTTCTACTGCTAACATGCATTTTTATGAGGAAGTAACAAAATGTTTTGTGATTGGTTCATCTTCATCTCAGATGTTAAAAAATAGAGATTTACAAATTTGCCTGAAGATGTTTCTAAAAATACATTTTGCTTCCATCTCTCCATGGAGCTGTTGCTGAGGGCCCCTTTGTTGGTGGTTCTGACAGTGACTATCAAGAGAGTGAAATATCCATCATGGACATTTGTAAACAGCTCTTTTGGGGTAGGATCCTCCCTGCTTTCTTCTCTTTTGAGAGTCAAAGGAGTATTGGTACAGCACCCCTGAACTATTTTATAACTGAGCTGATGCAAGAAGCTCTGCATATGAATAAAAGTTTGCTTTGGATGTTCCTCTCAGGATAAGAAAAAAAATATTCTGAATGTTTTCTGCTCAACATGTCTGCTTTAGTTTTTGAAAATTTTTACAGAATAGTGTTCTGTTAGAACAGTCACTGAAAATTTAAATCATTTTTTAATGTGAGTCAATATTACTGTTTATCTGTGTGTGAGGAATACTGAAAATTTTCTTTAAATCATTTTCTAATGTGAGTCAATATTACTGTTTATCTGTGTGTGAGGAATAGAGAAATTTTATACAATGAATCACTCAATTTCAAAATACCTTTTAAGAGGAAGATCATTTTCCTTTTTACTTCTGAACTTATTGTCATTATATAGTATAATAATTTCATTTAAAACATAAGATTATTTTTTTTTACATTCTTAGACAAATTTTAAATTATCTGACCATTTTTCCCATCAGAGTGAGAGATTTGACACTTGACACTATTTCCTTTGCTCAGCATGAAACCTGCCTTGGGAGGTTAGGAGAGCACCAAGTGTCTCAGCTTGGACACAACCTCTTTCTAAATATAAAAATATTTAAGAAGTGTGGTTGCACCCAGATCATACTGGAGCCTAGAGGATTCATATTTGATTATTCCAGTGTCTCTGCTCAGTCACCCATAAGAGCAGGATCAGATCAGATCTTTTGCACGTGATCATCCCCAAAAGATTAATCTGGATTTTGCATAGGAATTCAAGGGAGAAAAGGGATTAATGATTTCAGATATTCAGGATATGGTGCAGTGAAAAGACGTGGTCAAAACTGATATTAAGCATAAAATGCTCATAAAGGTAATTTACTTAAAGATTTGCTTAAATCTTGACTGTGATAAACTGCAGCAAAGTTTTCTGTCTGAATCAGGCTGTGGTGAGCCAGAATTACAAAAAAAACTATTTTGGCATCATTGTTGATCAGAAGCAAAATATAAAAATAAACGTTTTTACACTAAAATTTTCAAATTGTAATATTGGATAGAAGAGCAGACACTTAATAGATAGGAGTTATTAACAAATAAAATATATCAGAATAGCTCAAGCACTGGGATTCAGAATTAAAAAGAACTAATCAAAGCCAGGATTTTGGCACTGCACCAAACCCCAGTGACTCAGCTAAAGGCTCTGACAATCATTCAGGGAGAAATCTTGCCCTCCCACCCTGGAGAAAATAAAACCAAAAAGGACTCTTCTGTCATAATTTCTCCAGTGCAGTGCCCAGATTTCGCCTCCATGGACACTCTGGTGCAAACAAACCATTTATCTGACTCCTTGCTTCTGATTTCCCCTCACTGGCCTCAATTCATGCCAATAAAATGTGCAGACATTGTAGACATGATATGAGTCAAGATTTCTACCCTGTGTTATTCCTGGGTGTCTTCTCTTTGCTGTTATCAGTAGTCTACCAGATCTGCAACAAAGAGAAAAGTCAAAGCTTGCTACTCCTGCTTCTGATTTTAAGTGAAAGAAAATTAAGAAATCATCTTTTTTCCCTCAGAACAAACTATTACAAAAGGCAACGTTATTAAAAAAAAAAATAAAATAAAATAAAATAGCCAAACCACAAGATCAGGACATCTATTTCCTTCACAATCTTTCTCACAGACTCAGAGGTTTCCCAAAGGTTGGAGGTCTCTGTCCCTCAAGGAAG